>JABXWE010063852.1:0-13249 GCA_014611495.1 Limonius californicus
ATTCCGTGCCATGTCGTACAGGCCTTAGAAGCAGTCCCCGTTCTTTAACGGCGCCGGTGGAAGCGAGCGGGCATAATTCTCGAATCGAGACGATCTCATTATTACGAGATAAAATACTCGCGACCACTTAACAATTTTCTGCGACGTTGAGATAGGTTTTAGCATTAACCCCGGTATGCCAAGGAAAAGGTAGAAATTGTGCACCCCTTGCTTCTTATTTTTCGTCAAGGGCATAATTTTCGAAAGCAATTGTCGTCAGGTTGGAAATGTCGAAACACCAAGGGCGGTAGAAGGCGGTGCTGTAAAATATGCGGCCAAATTTTAGGGCCATAGGACGATAACGGCGGCCACCGCTATTAAATATTGACTTTCACCTCTGGAAAGAGCCTCGCTACTGGGAGGCATAGAAACGGGCCAATCGGCTTGTGCAGTCCGCCGCCAAGGAGCGCAAGACTTTTTTTTAGATCTCCGTGACTCTGGTCTCGGCTTGGGAAAACGAGGTTTGTGCAACTAGATGGAGCTATCTAAGCGTGGGGATAACCTCAACCCGAAACTTCTTGCAACAACATAACCTCCAAATGCCTTCTTTGCGGGGTCGCTTTCGCCGTTCGTTTATCGGTTGTTATGTGAACGAGGTCGGTCCGCTTTTGCACATACGCGGGGAACTTGTGGAGGCATAACTTACTGCGGTACGGCCAACTCCCGCAGCTAGTTCACGAATACCCCTGTCCAAAACAAGAAATTGGAATATTGCGACTGTCTTCGTGGCGGCGCTGAATACATCTGACAGATTTTGATGTAAAAGATAGTTGGATATCTTCCACTGTGAAGAAAGCGCACTCGACGACGATATTTTAATTAACTGGCTGACGGTAAATTTTTAGAACATCATCGCAAACATGTACTGCTTCTGCTGATTGACATCATTTGCGCATTTTGCCGGCTATGTTATTGTCCACGCTTCTAGGAGAGGAAACGCACTAAATGAAGTTGACTATGATAAACATAAAGGTAGTAATTGACGGGAACATACATACATTCTTTGATAACTATTGATAAGCTGTAATCTGCGGCGCATCCTATAGTGGTTTGTTCTTTAATTCAACCAAATGACTGCGTACTTCTATATGGGAACTTCTTCATATGCGAAACCTAAATAGTAAACACTACATCTCGGCGGTCCCGTGATAAATTGGGTCCAGCTTCAAAGCAATCATAATTTACCATTCCTTATAAGGTTCGCAACATTTTATTTTATTAACATACAATGGAACTTTGACGAAGTTTAAATTAGAGCATTTCAAAAGTTTGAACGCATTGATAGAGCTTCAATCTCGGCAATACAAAAATAATAATACGGAATATTAGTTCAGATTCTAAGAACTCATAATTCGAATATGTATGTAGAAAAAATATTTTAGGTATAGAAAAGTGATTCGCTCGTGTTATGTTTAATTGTAAACTCAGAAAACTATGTTTTAATTTTACAGGCGGCAAAAACGAGACATTCCCTTCATAGTTTCTGCGTGTATAAGAGAAGTGGAGCGACGAGGTATGTCCGAGGTGGGGGTTTACCGTGTGTCTGGGTCAGCATCGGATCTGGCACGTTTGAAAAAGTCCTTCGAAAACAGTACGTATTTTCATGTATATTTATATTAATTTTTAATATGTTTCTAAGTATCATTGGCTATTCTAGCCAAAAACAAACTTGCTCCATTAAATAACCTTGCGTGAACCATTGAATATAGATGTATTTCCGCATTTCCATTTCTAATTCGGTGTATCTGTATCAAGTTCTTACACTCCGATTATTAATTTAATTCAAATTTTTAGACTCCTATGAAGCAGAGCAGCTATTAAAGGACGTAGACATTCATTCAGTTACGGGTATTCTTAAGTTGTATTTAAGAGAGCTTCCAGAAGCTTTATACACCGACCAGCTGTATCCAACTTTGCTGGAAGCCTTCAATCAGAGCAATGGCAATCTAATTCGCAGAATGGAGCTGCTCAAAGAGTGCTTCACTAAACTTCCACAGCAGAACAAAGCTACCATCCAGTTTATTCTGGACCACCTGATCCGGTGAGTTATTTAGATGAAAAACTAAATGGTATGGTAATATTACATGCTGTTTCAGGGTAAACCAGCACGAGAACGAGAACAAGATGTCTCTCCACAATCTGGCAACCGTGTTTGGACCGACCCTTCTAAGGCCGGGTGGAAAATTCGACAGCAATAAACAGAGGGATCTCTTGGCGACGGGCACGGTTGATGTGATGGCCCAGGCGGGCATCTTGTACTGCTACCTACAGGACATGAGCAGCACACAGAAACATTGTTGACCCAAGCAAAAGGTTGCTGTTACGTCTGCATTTATGAATGATAGACTGAGAAACGGTTCTTGTAATGTTCAAAACATTCGCTATAGTATTACTTCATGTATTCACAGTACCATACAAGCATGCAAAGTATAACTCTGTATTACGACTTTTGCAATCCCTACCATAGATTATTTTACTATTTGTATTCATATTGTATTAAGATTTGTATAATTAGGAGTATAACTTATTTTGTATTTAGGTACAACCTAAACATGTATGTCCGTGATTTGTACAGATATATCAAGTGTAATAAAGCCTTCCTTTGTATTTGTATAAATTTTATTTGAGTCTTTGAGAATCAGAGTAGTAGCAAAGAATATAGATAGGAAAAGAAGAACAACCCTGTGGGCTATTCGCGTATGATTTAAAAAATCCTGAGTTCTTGCCCGTCTCTCAAGCAGCCGCAGCCAGTACTAATGAGCTTCTTTCTTCTTCTTCCTGTGGTGGGGATTGGCCCCGCGTCACTCAGGCCTTAGGCCCATTGTGCATACCGCCGTTTAATTCTCATCTTGGCATAGGCCGGTGCCAGTCGCAAAGGCTAGTACGTGGCCTATAGGGATGAGCCTTATGTCTTCCGGTTCCAAGAACGCTGCACCGAAGTGTTTGTGTCGCAGAGTCATAAGTCTGACGCACTAGCATAATATGTGCTGGGAAGATTCTTCATCTTCCCCGCAAAGTCTGCAGATTGAGTCATTTACGATGTTGATTCTGTGCAGATGTTTATTGAGGTGATAGTGCCCCGTTAGGAGTCCTGTTACGATTCTAATTTGCTTCTTACTAAATTTTAGAAGCTCTTTTGACGTCGACAGCGATGTCTCTCCAACAAAGAGTTTAGCTTGCCTAGGTCCCTGCTGTAAAGACCATTCACGAAGGAACCGGGTCCAGACCCATTTCTTCGTTACCAGCCTTACGTTGCAATATGGTATCCCAAGAATTGGCTTAGGTCCAGGCGGGTCCCCATTGGAGCCCTGCCTAGCCAACTGATCCGCCTGTTCGTTACCGTCGATGTTGCTGTGACCTGGTACCCACAGCAACTTTACCGAGTTCTGCGTGCAGAGTCTCGTCAGCGCCGCTCGGCATTCAGATACCAGCTCCAAAGGCACCCTGAAAGAGTGCAGGGCTAAGAGAGCGGCCTGACTGTCCGAGCAGATGTAAATATGTTTGTTGGTAAAACCTCTGTCTAGGTTTTCATAAGCACAGGCCAGGATGGCAAACATCTCGGCCTGGAATACGGTGGCGTACCTGCCCAGTGAGAACGAACGCCTCACTCGAGGCGATTCGCCGTAGAAGCCCGCCCCTACGCAAGCCTCCGTCCTAGAGCCGTCTGTGTACCAGACAAGGCCTTTAGGAGTGAGGAGGTTATGGCCTCGGGTATCCCAGTCCTCTCTAGAAGGGATGACTGTTTTATATGGTGTGTTGAAGGAGAAGAAGGGTACCATTCGATCACTCCTCATGCCAAGGGTATCGTGAGCCTCTGCCATAGTTGACAGGATCCGCGAATGCCCCAGCGTTCCCTCTACCTTTGTCCACTGCCCCCCACACTTCTAGCCTCAGCCTCAATCATAAGATGAAGGGGCACGAGTCCGAGAAGGACTTCCAAGGCCGTTGTGGGTTCTATTCGCATTGCTCCTGTCACTCCTAGACAAACCAGCCGTTGGAGATGGCCGAAACATTTCTTTGCGCTTGCTAGGGTGACCCGAGGCCACCATACCAGCGCAGCGCGGCGTATGTAATAAGGGGTCTTACCACCGCAGTGTACACCAACATGATGACATTCGGTTTAAGACCCCACGTGTTTCCAAAGGTACGTCTACACATCCAAAAGGAGGCAGTTGCCCTTTGTATTTGTCGTTCTGAGTGCTCCTTCCAGGTCAGTTTGGCATCCATGATTACTCCCAGATACTTAACTTTCCCGGCGGCCCTTAGAGGGGTTCCGAAGAGTAGAGGGTCTATAAAGCCATCTATCTTCCTTTTCTTTGTGAATAGAACAAGTTCGGTCTTGTCGGGGTTTACCGACAATCCGTGCCTTGTACACCATCTTTCCACGATTCTGAGGGCACTCTGAGTTACCTCACAGATAACGTGTGGAAATTTCCCTCTTACGAGGATAGCCAGGTCATCTGCGTAGCCTTGCGTATATATACCAGCTCTGTTGTGGTCGCGCAGGAACCCATCTATGACTAGGGACAACATCAGGGGCGAGAGTACTCCCCCCTGCGGGCACCCACGCCTGACGGTCACCTTTACGGTATCCTCATTCAGAGTGGCAGTTACCCTGCGGTTTTCTAGCATGGATTTCATCCACCGAACGATGGTGGGTTCTATTCCATGGTTCGATGCCGCAGTGCATATAGATTCGAAGGCGGTATTGTCAAATGCGCCTTATATATCTAAAAAATACCTAGGGCCAGCTCTTTGTGTTCCAGCGCCTTCTCTATCCTAAGAACGATAGTATGAAGGGCCGATTGAATTTCGTAACGCTGTTTTCACCGTTGGGTGAACAAAACTATCGACAAGTGTCGTATTTAAAAAACAACACGCTGGAATTTTAACCCTTGAAAGGCAATTCGTTGCGAATTTGCCGATCGCCTTTGGCGGATTATTATCGAATCCATTTCTTGTTCCTGTACATGTGCCGTTGCTGCGACGAACTAGGAAGGTTGTGCAGCGAAATTTTCGTCTCGAAATTTCCCGAATGTCGTCTACCTATTTCCGGACCTGAAAACACCCCAGATTGTGCCTGCGGAATTTTCCTGCGTCTTAAGAACACCCCAAAACTGTGCCTGTCTCTCTCTACTGCATTCACCGAAAGTCAAGGTAAAATAACTAGTTTTTGTGTTGTGAAAAAACCTTTTACGCGTTTCACTTTCAAAATTCAAGTGTTTGAACCCCTTTTTTTGTGCGACAAAAAAGCGACCTTCAGTCGTCAATTGTCATTTTCTTGTTAATTGTAAAGAGTAATTATATATTGTATTATTCTTGTAAACTCAGACGCCACTGGCTACGTAGATTTGTTGTAAGAATTTAAATGCTGTAAGCCAGGGGCGGCGAGCCTCCTTATGAACGTTCAATTAACCGTTTGTATTATTGAACTATAATATCACCATTTGCGGTCATTTTTGTATTGTCATTTATTTCCAATAGTTTAATTACATGTGTTTTGAAATTTATTACATCTTTTATTTTTGTATTTTTTTTTATCTTTGTGTGCATGAACTTTGCAAGCTTTACATATAGGAGTAGGCACAATAAAGGTGAGTCTGATTCCCGTAAGCTGCTGGCTTCCCGCCCTTCCACGAGAACCTGCAATCAGATGTGATTTGGAAGGTGGCGCCCGTTAATTTCGACATACCCTGTACACAACTAAGAAGATTTCTTCCCTTAAGCGTTTCTCGTGAACTACCCCTACCCCTCTGAATTAAGCCAAAGGCCTTTTCCATCTTTCCTATTGCGGATGACGTAAGAGCTCGTTTATCCCGTAACAAGATTTTATCTACAATCGCGTTTATAAGTGATAAGTTCAATGACATCTTTGTGAACCATCCATAAGTTGTGTTACTATGTTAACCAAGGTTCTGTTGTTTATGTTTGTTTTATAAAATTGTAAAAATATTTCGCTGTGTTTTTCAAATTGTGTTTCTCTATTTACAATAAAGTTTTATTTAGAACTTGCGTTAAATTCTCGTCATATACTGATATCAGAGGTCCTCCTCTACATGGTAGCAGAACGTGGCTCATCGAGCTCATTAGAAGTGACGCAAGTGGAATTGTAAATATAAAATAAAATGGATGACGAGAAATACAGAGTTCCGTTGTTTGATGGGAAAAACTTCAGTAACTGGAAATATCGCATACAAGTATTACTTGAGGAACAAAACTTATTAGATTGTTTGGAAGAGCGCGATAATAAACTGTATGAAGTTCCATTGGAAGTTTCAACAGCCGAAAGGCGGGAAGTTGAAAATAATTTAGCGGAAAGAATTAAGAGTGAAAGAAAGTGCAAATCGTTGATTGTGCAGAGAATTGCTGACAGTCACCTGGAATATGTAAAAGACAAGGAAAGCCCAGCGAAAATTTGGAAGGCATTGACTACAGAATTTGAAAGAAAGGGAATAATGAACCAAATAATTATCAGAAGAAAACTATTAACTATGAAATTGAGAGATGGAGAAGGTTTGGAAGCGCATTTTTTAAATTTTGACGGTATTGTTAGAGAGTTGGCAAATGCTGGAACAAGTCTGGAAGAAGAGGATCGTATATGTCATTTATTTCTAACGTTACCAAAAGAATATGATGTGATAATAACAGCGTTAGAAGCGATGTCGGAAAATACTACACTAACGATGGAATCTGTTAAGAGAAAACTATTGAACGAAGAAGCCAAGCAGAAACAAGGAACGTTATCATCGAAGAATGATAGGGAAAAACCAAATCAAGTTGCTTTCACTGCTCCATTCTTTAAATACAAGTGCTACAACTGTAATCGCACGGGACACAAGAGGTCGGAATGTACGTATGTAGACTACAAGAAGAATGGAAAGAAACACGTCAATTTCAAAAGGAGAAGCGGAAAAGAAAATGAAGAAAAATGCAATGCAGCCGCCGTTGTATTCTTAGCAGAAGACTCTGTAAGTAATCCTGTTCTAAAAATTAATAAAATAGTTTGGTTTTTAGACTCGGGAGCTACAGAGCATATGGTAAACGACAGGAAATACTTCACTCGATTGAAGGATCTTTCCAAGCCTGTGCGAATTGCAGTCGCAGAGTCTGGTCATTCACTGGAAGCAACACAAGTTGGTGATATCGATGTGTACACAACTAATTTATTCTCGGTAAGAAAAGTAGAGGTAGCTGGCATGAAAGTAGTATTTGAAAATGGAGGTGTGTAATATTTAAGAATTCAAAGTTAGTAGCGACAGGAATAAGAAATAAGAAATTCTATAAAATAGAGTTTTTGTATGCAAGTGAAATGGCTAGTTATGCTAAATCAAAGGAGGAAATGAGTAATATTTGGCATAAACGTTTGGGGCACATAGGAATGAAGTCTTTACAGAAATTGCAAAAATTGAAAATGGTTGATGGAATAAATCAAGAAATTCAAATTACCAAAGATATTTGCAATGTGTGCGTGGAAGGGAAACAGACTAAATTACCACACTGTATTGAACGACCATTTACAAAGAGACCACTGGAATTAATACATTCAGATCTTTGTGGACCAATAACCCCAACGTCCTGGAATGGAAAGAAATATTTCTTTACGTTCGTTGATGATTTGACTCATTTTGCAGTAGTTTACAGTTTAGAAAATAAAAGTGAAGTATTCAAATACTTTAAGGAATACGAAGCTATGGTAATTACACAGTTTGAAAGGAAAATTTCAAGAATTAGATGTGATAATGGTAAAGAGTACACTTCACGTGCAATTCAAGGTTTCTATGCTATGAAAGGTATTAGATTTGAATACACAATTCCGTATACGCCACAGCAAAATGGTGTGGCCGAAAGAATGAATCGTACCATATTGGACACGGCACGAACAATGATGCTAGGAACAAAGCTTCAGAAGGATTTATGGAATGAAAGTGTTCAAACAGCAGTGCACATAATAAATAGAAGACCCATGTCACGACTACAAAATGTAACTCCAGCAGAAGTTTGGTATGGAACAAAGCCAAATTTGTCGAAAATGAAAGTGTTTGGTTGCAAAGCTTTTCTACATATACCCAAATATTTTCGTCGAAAGTTTGATTCAAAAAGTATAAAATGCTTTATGGTTGGTTATGCACCAAATGGCTACAGATTGTGGGACCCACTTACAAGAAAAGTTGTATTAGGAAGAGATGTAATTTCGATGAGGAAAAGTTCACGTATGATGACGAAAACAATCTGCCATGGGAAATTTGGGTTGAAGAGAAACAGCATGAATCAGACTCTGATGATCCGTCGGAAAAGGAATCTTCAAATGAATAGGAAGTGTATGACGAGTTTAAAGAAAATGGAAGTTGCGAAAATGTGGATGATCTAAAGAAAATAAAACTTGAAAAGGAAACTGATAAACGCATCAGAAGAGCACCAGTATGGTGGGACGACTACGATACATGTTTAGCGTTGTGTGCTGAAAGATATGTGGAAAATTTACCGCAGAATATACGGGAAATAAAAGGACGCCCTGACGAAGACAAGTGGTTGGAAGCTATAAACAGTGAAATGCATTCTTTGTGCAAGAACAACACCTGGACCCCAGTGGAAACTCCAGCGGAAAATGTAAAATTCTGGAAAATAAATGGATCTTCAAAATTAAGAAGAATGAAAATGGGTGTCCTGTAAAATATAAAGCTAGACTTGTAGCTAAAGGTTTTCTACAAAGGAAGGGATTGGACTTTAATGAAACATACGCCCCAGTAGCCAAGTTGACAACCGTTCTAACCATATTGGCAATTGGAAATCAACATGACTTTCTTTTCCATCAAATGGATGTTAAAACGGCATTTTTAAATGGTATGTTAAAGGAAAATATATACATGTACCAACCTGAGGGTTTTGAAGATGGTAACAGCAGCGGTAAGAATTTAGTTTGTAAGCTGAACAAAGCACTGTATGGTTTAAAGCAAGCTCCACGTTGCTGGAATGAACGTTTTAACGATAGTATACTAAAATTAGGGTTTAAAAGAACAGAATCTGATTATTGCCTTTATGTAAAATCTGATAATACTGGAGCAAAGGTTTTTATTTTAATTTTTGTTGACGATTTAATTATAGGATCAAAATATATGAATGAAATCGTATCTGTAAAACAAAAACTTATGAAAGAATTTGAAATGGAAGATATGGGCGAAGTAAAATTTTTTCTTGGTTTAAAAATAGAAAGAGATATTAATGCATGCGTGTTAATGATTAGTCAAAAACAATACCTAGAAAATGTTCTAAAACGTTTTAACATGATGGAATGTAAACAAATATCTACACCCATGGAACCCAAACAACAATTATTGTCAGACGAAGGAAGTACAAATTTCAATAAGCCCTACAGGGAATTAATTGGATGTTTAATGTATTCAATGTTGAGTTGTAGGCCTGATCTTTGTGTATCTGTAAACTATTTAAGCAGATTTCAGAACTCGCCAAATGACGCGCGATGGAAGCAATTAAAGAGAATTTTGAGATATGTCAAGGGAACACTCGATCTGAAATTGGTCTATCAAAAAGGAAGGGAAGAAGTACTTCTTGGCTATGCAGATGCAGATTGGGGAACTGATACTATCGATAGAAAATCGACAACTGTATATTTATTCAAAGTTTATGGATCTTCTGTCTACAGTTGCGTTATCATCTGCTGAAGCAGAATATATGTAACTCAGTGATGCAACCTGTGAAGCCTTGTGGCTAAGAAAAATGCTTTGTGATTTAAACTTGTTTAAAAATGAAACTACAATAATATTTGAAGACAATCAAAGCTGTATTCAAATTGCAAGAAATCCAGAAGACCACAGAAGGACGAAACATATCGATATTCGCCATCACTTTGTGAGAGAGAAGATTAAAACTGGAGAATTAGAATTACGGTATGTGGATACGAAGAATCAATTGGCTGATGCATTGACTAAAGCACTTCCGAAACCACAGTTTGAAAGATTGAGGTTTATGTTAGGCTTAAAATAAAAATGTAATTGTGGGGGGGGTGTTAAGTTCAATGACATCTTTGTGAACCATCCATAAGTTGTGTTACTATGTTAACCAAGGTTCTGTTGTTTATGTTTGTTTTATAAAATTGTAAAAATATTTCGCTGTGTTTTTCAAATTGTGTTTCTCTATTTACAATAAAGTTTTATTTAGAACTTGCGTTAAATTCTCGTTATATACTGATATCAGAGGTCCTCCTCTACAATAAGCAATTAGAAAACAATTAATTTTTAGTATTGCATTACAAACATATTTTATAAACGTAGTTAGTTTAGAAATACACACAATACAAATCATATCCTAAGACTTTTCCTGTTAAAATACAGTTAAAAATCATGTTTATTTCGAATGCCGCGTTACGTAATATCATCTATGGTAATGTTCAGGTGTGATTGGTACTGTTTAAATTTATTATAAACTTTGAAATGCACGCGTATCTTTACAAAACTTCTTGTTTACTTTTCCTGGAAAATAGTCCATGAAAGTTCATTCTAATGACTTTTGATCTCATTTAGAAAGTTCTTGATTATTTAGGTGCCGTAAAATGGATAGGATGGATGGGGTGGATAGAAACAACTCGCGTCCTTAGCAGGTTTGTATCTTTCATTCGAATGTGTTTAATGAAAATGTAATTATTGGAAAAGTGCGGTCCCGCACAGTAGATTACATTACGTAACTAATATTTTGCCCAAAAATCAGTGTTCACCATATAAATTATTATATTGCTTGTTTCTATTCGCCTTCGATGCGGGGTCAACAGAGACACCCATTGATTTCCCGCATATTTTACGCTTACCAGGTATGCAGGTGACTAGACTTTTTTTTAAATATCCACTTAAATCAGCAGGAATGTAGGTTAGGAAGTAATAAATGGATAAAATAATGGGCTATACAGTTTGTTATTAAAAAAGTTAACATTCTTTTTCTTATATATTAATAAATTTAACACGGCAAATAGGTAGAACACCAAAAATGTTGTGGTTTTAATTTAAAACATTTTGATTTATATTAAATGTTAAAAAGCTCCTTCTGCGACCTTTAACATTGTCTTTTTCTAACTGCTCTTTTGGGGCCAGTTTTCCTACAACTTGCTCACTGACATCAGGAACTTCTGGAAATGCATAAACATATCCTGAATTACACTTTGTCTGACGATTTCGTAAGAATGTTCCTTCAAACTCCTTCTAATTTTCATCTAATTGGGTCACCTTTCCAATAAAGTAAGGTAACACGGTCCAACATTGACACTGGGTTAACATTGACACATTTTTGGAAAACCTTTTTAAAATGCGTTGTTTTCTACTAATACAACATCTGTGTCTCCGTCTGGTCTTAAAATCTGGAAGTCGTACATCATAATTTTGGCGTCTGTAATGGCCATTTGTAATAACAGTTGCCGCTGTGTGGAATTTAAGCGAGTTTTTTATTTAATAAGGTAAGTACAATTGTACTAATATTTCAGAGAAAAGATTCACAGTATAATACAGCAGAATAATTATGATTTAATTATTTTTGGTAAATTCGGAAGTTAGGTAAACATTGTCACCATGTCAATGTTAACCTTTGGTAAATAATTTTAGACAAACAACAGGCAGCAAAAGTAAAAAAAGAAGCTAAAAAGAATACCTATTGCCAAACAAAAGAAAAAGAAGCGAAATGTTGTCGCAGAAACGTCCAGTTCAGAAAGCGACGTAAATATGGAGCTAGGAAGCAAGGATGATATTGATGAAAGCTTTCAAGTAAGTGACAGCAATGAGCACCAGGAAAATGAGACATTAGAAAGTTCAGCTGAAATTGTTAATTGTTCTTGGATTCTAGTTCGATATAATAATGTTTGTTAGATTGGAGAAGTTGTAAATACAAATGATAACAATCGTAAGTTAGAAGTTACCGTTTTAAGAAAACGCTATATGCATTTTGCGTATCCTAATGTGAAGATGCACAATAAATCTTACCAGACACTGTTATAAAAACTTTGCAAGAACCAATAATCCAAAGAAGAAAGCATTATTTTAATGCGAAAGAGTTCCCAAGTGGTGTAATAATATATTAAACAGTTTACGTTAATATTTTACCTTACATAACTTTGAATTGTTTCAAAATAAATTTTTTTTTAACTAGCTTTGTTACTGATGCCAATCATTCCCCAAATCATCCTAACATTGACGCACAGCAGGTTTTAGAAGGGGGTGTCAATGTTGTACTACCATGGTGTAACATTGACACTTGCAGGAGTTTTTAAAAAACATCACAATTTATTAAAATGCGAAATGTAGTTGGAACTAATGTCCTCATTAATTGCTATTACCTTCCTTCCACCTAATGTACAAATTGCAAGCTGGTAGATATTACACGTATCCCAAAATAATCGTTAAAATAAAGATGTGTCAGTGTTTGCCCCTTTTACCTTATTTATACTTTTTGGATTTCGCGGATTTTTCTACCACAAAGGCAACAAGTAACCACATTGATTTTTCAATTTCCTCAATTTTAATTGGCGAAACGATAGTAAAAAACCTCCTATGCATGTATACTCCAAGTAGATTTTCATTACTGGTAGACTTTTCTATATGGGCATTAGATCATTTTTTTCTTGATAATGTTGTTTTACTTGTTGTTGGCCCCCGTCTTCTACTTCTTCTTGAATTTCATCACTTTCTTCCTCAAAATCTACTGGACCCATACTGCTATGACTATCATGGAATGACACATGATCCTCTGCTTCACTCTCACTTGCATCAGAAAAATCGGCCCCTGTAACACTTTTCTCTGCAGGTACCTCAACTTTTTTGCGTCTCTTTTTCTGAGTGTCACTGGTACTAGCATTTCCCTAGCGCATTTGTTTTAATAGTGATACAACGAAATTATTCACCTGATTTGCGAGTTTTTCTTCAGCAAGTTCATGTAGAAGTCTACTTAAAACCTCATCGCGGTTCAAGGGAAAAATTCCGCATTTTCTGAATCCAGCCTGAACATTTTTTTTTATTCTGTTCTATTTCACCCATTAATTCTTTAAGCAAATGAGGAAATTTGTCTTTCGGAATACTTACAACTTGCTCCCCAGACCCCATCCTCCATTTCAGCATTACTTTTCGCCAACCTGCCTTGAGCGGCTGAAAGAACGCAACGTCCAGAGGTTGTGTCATATGAGTAGAATTGGCAGGTAAAAATATGAAACAAATATTGT
>JABXWE010063856.1:0-12014 GCA_014611495.1 Limonius californicus
GTAGAAGTGTTTACACTTCCCGTGGTTCGGAGCCCACGTTAAGCTGTAGGTCCTCTATGTCTGTGGCACTCTAAACGCGCAACACAGGCATAGGAGAGAAGATCGCTACGTCTCGTAAGAGACAAAGCACCCTAAGAAGAAGAAGATATGTAAAGTAGCCTAAAAGCAACTTAAATAGCCATTTAACAATAGCTATGGTGTAGCTAGCTAGTTAAAAACCAATTGGTAGAATAGCTTAAGTAGAATTTTGAATGAGCAACTTATACCTAGTTCCTTTTTAAAAATAAATTTTCTATACTGGTATATTGTCTGCATTTCTAAATACTCTCAGCTTTTGTAGAAGTTACAAACGTCGTGTCATTATAATAAGTATCTTAACATGAAGAATATTTTTAAGACATACAAGGTGTTTCAGTTTGGATGGTGTAGCATTGTTTACAATTTAGTATAAGATGTATACCATATAAAGTGTAAGATCAATTTAACATAGAGTTGTTTGTAAACACTTCAAGGGATGGTTGATTTGTAGCAAATATGTTAGATAAGCTGAAAGCATGAAAATTGAAAACTTTAACCAATCTGTTGGTAAGGGTAGACCATTAAAATAAGACATGGTTCTAGAATTCATTCAATATATACGTACAGAGGCCTTAGTAAAAATCTTTAATTCTATACGTCCGACATTGTTATCTTGAAATGTTCAATTTGACTATAGCTTTTGGTGTGCTACATCGTGCTAAAATTGCAGGTTGCTCTCCATTTACTTCAACAAACAAACTACTACTGCGTTCTACAAAAATTTGTGTATAAAGCATTAAGAAGCAGCTTAAATAGCTACTTTAACAGTAGCTATAGTATAACTAGCTATTTAAAAATAGTTTGTTAATAGCTTAGCTAGAAATTCCAACAAGCAGCTTGTACTTAGTTACTTTTAAAAAAGAGCTTTCCCTGTACTTGTATTTTGTCTGCATTTCTAAATACTTTTTACCTTTATGGAAATTACGAACGTTGTATTTTCATAATAAATATCTGAAACTGAAGAAAATTTTCGCTGATTTCTACTACATACAAGGTGTTTCAAGTTGGATGACAACAAAAATATATATATTTACTATTTTTAGGCGATTTAAAATAATTTTGTTTCAAATATTGGAGGTTTTAAACATTTACATTTTTGCACGATCAGAGATTTAAATATTTTGTGTATATTTTTGCGCTTGTTCCAGCGTTGCAATTTAGTATAAGATGTATACCATATAAAGTGTAAGCTCAATTTAATATACAGGGTTTCTAAAAATTTGCAGCAAATTTGTTGGATAATCAATATGGAAATTAAAAACTTTTACCAATCTCTTGGTAAGGGTAGATCATACAAAGTAAGACTCGGTTCTAGAATTTATTTAATGTATACGTACAAAGGCCTTAGTAACACAATTTAATCCTATACATCCCACATTGGTATCTTCAAAGGTTTAATCTGACCTTTGCTTTTATTGTGCAGCATTTTGCTAAAGTAACAAGTTATTCTTCAAGTTAATTCTTCATATAAGTGCGAGTTCTTGAGTAGTTTTTCTTATTGGCGTACTGGAATAATGAGTGACGGTGTAGAAATTGATTTATGGGAAAAGAAGCACTCAAAATCTGTTTTGCAGCTAATGGTAGGCTTTAAGTAAATTTGTGTTTAAAGCAGTGCAAATAAAGCTTAAATAGCTGCTTTAACATTAGCTATAGTATAGTTAGCTACTTAAGAAATAGTTTGTAGAATTTCTTAGCTAGAAATTTCAATAAGTACCTTGTCCTTAGCTAGTTTTGCCCTATACTGGTATGTTGTCGGCATTTCTAAGTGTTTTCTACTCACAGAAAAGAAGACTGGGTTTTAGAATTTATTTAATATGTTCTTACAAATGCTCTAATAATAAAATTTAATCCTATACATCCGACATTGGTATCATCAAACGCTCAATTTAGCAATTACTTTTAGTGTACTACATCTTGCTAAAGTAGCAATTTGTTTTTCAGTTAGTGAGTAGTTTTTGTTATAAGTTTACTGAGGTGAGGTTTGCGGTGAAGAAATAGATCTATTCGAGAGGAAATACCAAAAAAAAAACCATTTTGTAGCTAATGTTAGATTTAGGTAAATTTGTGTGCAAAATGGCCAAAATTCAGCTTGAATAACTACTTTAACAATAGCTGTAACGTAATTAGCTACTTAAAAAATTGTTTGCATAATAGCGTAGCTACAAATTGCACTAAATGGTTGCTAGCTAGCCAATTTTTGAAAGTACTTTTGCTAATACTGGTATATTTTCTATGTCTTTAAATACTTTTCTTGTAGTTTATATTTTCATTTAATATTTATTAATAACAATTCATAAATATTGTTGGCCTTAATTTTCTGCATGCAAATCCACAATTTTCTGTAGCCTGTATTGAGTTAGTTTGAATGATCAAACTTTAGTTTCCAAAATTCCAAACGCGAACATAATTAAACTAGTCACTCTGTACTTTGAATGCTGCAATAGTGTCTGAAAATTTCTGCTGTTTTTAATTAAAAGTTAACAGAAAAATCGGTGGAATTCTGGGATGTCGGTCTGAGCGCTTCCAAGGATCAACAACTAATGTACGATTCTTGATGGTCAACAAGTCAATAAATTTTTATGTTTTAATCGTTTCATTAATTAAGGAAATTTAAATTTAGGAGCTTCCTCCGCCAATAAATTACTCGCGGCGTGTAATAAATAAGCGAAATTACAGGATAAACATGTATTACATAAGCAGACGAAGTACTCGTCTACCGCAACCTTCTTATTGCGTCTGTCTAGGAATGTAAGCCGTGAGGTAAATAAAAAGCGTAAAAAGCCTAGACAGAACCCAGACGTTGTACAATTTATTGTGTATCATGCACGAATGAGAGCGGAAATACTATACGACGCGTTGGGTATTATGATGGCATCAACCGAGGGATCGCCATCATTTACTTGCACATGTAATTGTGATTACAATTCACAATATCAAACAATACAATTATGGATCTATTCTACGGAATCTTTAACAGTTGTGCTTTTCAGTTTCTATTATAACAGAAATGTCTTCTCAAATGACAACTCTCTGTACAGTTTTAATCATTCTAAAATTGCGAATTAAACTCGTGGCCTCCCACATAGAACACCCAAATGTATATATTTTTTAAATATTAAGTTTCAGGGAATTTTAAGGTTGAACCACCTTAGGAATTTTTTAAAATCATTTTATAGTATCTGTTTATAAGGCGCCTGTAATTTTGAGACGCACAATTAATTTTATATTAGGTATTATACCATTGTAGTGAATTTTCAAGAAAGCTTATTTAGCATTTGGTGGCAGTTGCTAATATGGAAAGGCACGCCAAGAACAGACGTGTATTGAGTTCAAATACTTTAGTCTAAGTTACTTAAAACTCTGATGATGATCAAATTCGAAACCAATAATATAACTAAATAGAAAATCATTGGTTTTCTATTTTCACAGTTTCAGCACAGATTCATTTAAATATCTAATGGGATCTACTTGCAGTTTTATATGTTTGTAGTTTCAAATTGAACGCTCTGTATATTGTATGTTTGTATTTCGCCACTGGCATCTTGGAAGCGGTAAATGGGAAAATATATGTATAGGGTTATTCAGAAGCGAGTATAATTTAAACATATCCATATTTTTAAAAATACCAATATTTTTCTAAAATAGCAGGTAATGCGCTAATAGTTGTGTTAACAATAAATAAACGAACCCCATTTTTACTGCCATATTTAAGTTGTGCTCTTATTGGCATCATTCAGTGGCATTTATAATACTGAATGTCTTTTTTTAAGCAAGATGGTGCACCACCTCGCGTTTATATATACCCTAGCGTTATCAGCCGATATGCTTCTAACATGTGGCCTTCGCGATCGCCGACATTAATCCTGCTGACTTTAGTGCTTCCTTAAAAAATATTTTCGTTAGCTACCAATGAAATACCGAGGATTTAAAAGAATCGTTTTCTAACTCTGCTAATATTCAAGAAAATGCTGTTTTCTATTCAAGAGAAAAAGTATGGAAGAAGATAGCTGTCATTTTCTATTGTCACTATTGTTTTTTCTATTTATTGCTTACACTTACACCTAAAATTTAAATATTTGGACCATAGAAAATGCGAAAAACATCGCTTTATTGAAATGCAGTTAATTACAAAATATTCTTCGATATTTCGTGTTTTGATCAAGATGTTTATTTACTTAAATTATCTACAATTACAAATGTATTTGAAACTGTCTTCTTGTATATTATCTTGTAATTTTTTAAACAAACTCAGAATGCTTCGTAGTTCAGATTTTCTGGAAAAGCCGTTGATATTTAATATACTTATTATAAATACTGTTGCTATTGATATGTTCCTACCATATAAAAATTATAAAATATCTAATGGATCACCATTGCGACACAAAAAAAAAACAATAAAAGCAAACAAATTAATATTAAAAATACAAAATATTAATACCTAAAAATATTCCTGTTCCATGAATTTGTCTTTCCATGAATTAAATTTCGACGAATTACTGTTTCGATGAATTATTTTCGTGTAACTGTTTTCGGTGAATACCACGATTCCAGTGATAATCTTTAATTCGGTTCCATAGTAACATGAATATTGTTTACTTGTTTTGATATCTATTAGATTAAAAATAGCTTTAATTAGCTGTTAGAAATATTGTTAAATAACTCTGTCATTTCACGTTTAGTTGATGTAAACAATTTAAATAAAATAGTGGAACACTTTAAAAGATTTGAAAAAACCTAATTTTGAATTTTCCTTTCTATAATGTAGATGTGGGTGAGCGGATATTTTGTTTGCAATCCAATTTACAAATGTCATTACCGCCTGGACTGTTTATTAATAAAATTTAATCTTATACATCCGACATTGATGTTTTAATATGTGCAGTTCCGCCATTCTTTTTGGGGTGCTTAAAGTTGCAAGTTACTCTTTAATTAATTGGGCAAATACGTGAGAGTTGTTGAGTAGTTTTAGCTTTTAGCTTACTGAAAAAATGGGTGATGGTGAAGAATGGAAGTATTTCAATAATCAAGTTGTACTTAGTTCCCTATATTAGTATTTTGTCTGCATTTCTAAATTATTTCTGCTTTTAAGAAAGTTATAAACCTTGTTTTTTTTATGATGAGTGTCTCAAAATGAGGAAAATGTTTAGTGATTTCCACTACTTATAAGGTGTTTCAAGTTGGATGATAACATCAGGATTTCCTGTGTTTAACCGATTTAAACATATCTGTCTTTTAAACCCTAGATATTTTAAACATTTAGATTTAGGAGAGTAAGACGTTATTTAAAAGTATCTATTCGTGCTGATGTTACAGTGTTGCCATTTATTATAATATGATACCATAAAGGTATTAATAATAAAATATGAGATCAAATTAATATACAGTTGTTTCTAAATAATCAAGAGATGGGTGACTCGTAACAAATTTGTTAGATAAGTTGGATTAGTATGAAAATTGACAACTTTAACCCATCTCTTGGTAAATGTAGACCATAGAGAGTAAGATTCGGTTTTATAATTTAGTCAGTATACACGCCCAGAGACTTAATTAATAAAATTTAATCCTATACATCCTACATTGGCATCTTCTAATGTTCGCTTTGGCCGTTGCTTTTAGTGTATGCTAATTTGCTAAAGTAACAAATGTTGATGTATATTTAATTCTGCAAGTACATGCGAAGATATTGAGTAGATTTTTTTTGCTTACTTGAATAATGGGAGCGATGAATGATGGATTTATGGGACAGGAATTACTAAAAAAGTATTTTGTAGATTATGTTAGGTTTTAGGTAACTACAGTACAGTACAGGGTGGGCAAAAATTTTGTCTGCAACCCAATTTACAAATGTCATTATAACCTGGACTGTTGGTTTATAAAAATTACTCTTCTGAAGAATTGATCATTTGTCATGCACATTTGGTTGATGTAAACAATGTAGTCAAAACAATGAAACTCTTTACGGTGCTTGAAGAAATCGTAATTTTGAATTTTCGACTATTTCAGGTAGTTATATACAAGATGGGCAAAATGGTCTGCAAACCAAATTACAAATATCATCACTACCTGAACTGTTCATATCATAAGAATTGTTGTTTCGATTAATTATTCTCGTTGAATTTCGTTTTCGGTGAATACCAACATTCCAATAAAATGTATCTTCTGTTCTGTTTCATAGCCACACGAACGTTGTTTATTTGTTTTTAGACGTATCTTTCGATTATAAACAGCTTTAATTAATTGTTTCAAAATATTGTGTAAATAATCAAGCCATTGATATAAACAATTTCAATAAAATAATGGGGTTTTGAAAATTCTAATTTTGAATTTTCGCTTATATCAAGTAGATATGGCAGAGGGGGGGGGGCGAAAATTTTGTCTGCAACCCAAATTACAAATGTCATCACAACCTGGACTGTTCGTTTTATAAGAATTGCTGTTTCGATGTGGAATTGTTTTCGGTGAATACCAAAGATTCCATTTATTTTATCTTTTCTTCCGCTTCATAGCAACTCGAACATTGTTTATTTGTTTTATATCTATCTTTCGATTAAAAATAGTTTTTGTTAGTTACCAGTAGTATGCAAATATTTATGACATTACACATTTTGTTGATGTAAACAATTTAAATTAAATAATAGAACATATTAAGGAGTTCTAAACAATTCTAATTCTGAATTTTGGCCTATATCAAGTAGATATGGTTCAGAGTGGGCAAAAATTTTGTCTGCAACCCAAATTACAAATGTCATCACAACCTGGACTGTTCGTTTTATAAGAATTGCTGTTTCGATGAATTGTTCTCGTGGAATTGTTTTTGGTGAATACCAAAGATTCCAATTATATTATCTTTTGTTCCGTTTCATAGCAACTCGAACATTGTTTATTTGGATTTATATCTATCATTCGATTAAAAATAGATTTTATTATTAGTTTCTAGTATTGTACAGATAATTATGACATTGCACATTTTGTTGATGTAAACAATTTAAATTAAATAATAGAATATATTAAGGAGTTTTAAATAATTCTAATTTTGAATTTTGGCCTACATCTAGTAGATATGGTACAGGGTGGGCGAAAATTTTGTCTGCAACCCAAATTACAAATGTCATCACAACCTGGACTATTTGTTTTATAAAAATTGCTATTTCGATTAATTGTTCTCGTCGTATTGTTTTCGATGAATACCAAAGATTCCAATCATTTTATCTTTTGTTCCGCTTCATAGCAACTCGAACATTGTTTATTTGTTTTTATATCTATCGTTCGATTAAAAATAGATTTTATTATTAGTTTTCAATATCGTGCAAATAATCATGTCATCCCACATTTTATTGTTGTAAACAATTTAAATGAAATAATGGATACTTTAGGGAGTTTGAAAAAATTCCAATTGGGAATATATCAAATAGATATGGTACAGGGTGGGCGAAAATTTTATCTGCAACCCATGGAGTGTTTGTTTTATAATTATGAACACAGATTAGGATAATACTAAGCAATGTGGCACGTAATAAAAATAATGCGAAAATACATCCATTTGTCGTATATTAGCATATAAATATGTGATTAAATAAATTCTGTCGCAATTGTATATATGATCTATGTGTGAATAATAATAAATCCAACATCCTTGTTGTCTGACATTTGTAATTTGGGTTGCAGTCGAAATTTATTCGTGGCTCACCCTGTATTGTTTCAAAATTTCCTACTATTTCTGGAAAATACTGTATATGATTGATGTTTTATTAAAACCATACCTTGCTTAATGTTACCAAAGTGTTGCATTTTATTTAGAAAATAATATCTCTAATTACAGAATTAATATTTCCGTACCAGCGCCATTTTGTTACTGTCAAAATTTCAGTATTTGTGCATCTACTGGACAAGCTATTCTATTTCAAATATTATTTAAACGACTGGGATATCTTATTCAGCAGCATTTAAAATTATTGCAGAACGGGTGTTATATGGTGTTTTTAAAAGATTTAAATTTTGTCTTGGGTGGGCCCAGGTTCATATACCTCGTGGCCGTTTCCCAGTCTAGCTGAAGGCAACTTTGGGTTTGTCGTTTCAAAAAATACTAATGAGAACGTTTCCAACTGAATGGTGACATAGGATACATATCACTAGTAAGTAAAGGTCAATACACCTTGCTAGTCTAGACGGTCATATTAAAAATCATATAGTATGTAATTTATTAGCAATAAACGATTAGAAAATAGACAAATAAAAAGTTGTCTACCAGTCTGCTGAATACGGAAGTGGACAAGTCTGCTGTTGATCTAGTCCTAGCTAGACAAGTAGACACCGAATCTGAGAGCGGCGTAAAGTAGCAGCGGGGGTCAAAGTTTAATTGAATACCTATGCAAAACAGCATCTTCGGACGAGATTTTTGCACGCCTAGGTTTTTATAGGAAAACTTAATGTTGCTGCATCTTACTATGCTAATATCAGGTTTTTTTCATCGTTCCACCGTCTAGTTCAAAACAAGGGGCCCGGCAGCCCAAGCATTATACACAAACACTTCTCTATGATATTGTTTATACGAAATAGTTGGTATAAGTATATATTTTACATTAATAAATTACATTTTAAGCCATATTAACACTTATTTACTAATTACAGCCTTTACAATTATTTTTTAAATTATATAAAATAATAAGCCATACATTTTACTTAATTAATCTGTATTAAACTAAGTAATTAGTTCAGCATAAACAACACATAAAAGGACATATACAGGGTAGCCCAGGATTCTAGCATATTAATTTTCCCTGAAATTTGTATATCAAAGTCTAGTTTCAAATATTTGTAACTATTTTCTTCGTGTATTAATAGATATCATCGAATCTTTTCAGTTTAAAAATGAACACCCTATATATTTTACAACAAATAAACATATTCTGTGTAAGATTGTTTAAGATTATTTAATTTCAAACAGCACTGTTTGAATAAAGATATGCAACAATACACTGCTTTATAAGGAATACCCTGTATATTTTTATTTTTGGACTTTCTAAACTACATACCAACACCCAAGTGTAAATTTCACTTACTAATCCCACACTAAAACTTAAAATCTTAAGTTGCAAGTAAAATTTGGTGTATCAAAGTCGAAATTTAATGTTAACCTAATAATCTTACTTTGTAATTCAGGATCTTAAGTTGTCTTTGATGTTAAAGTGGAAATTTAATGATAAACCTGCATGTGAGTTTCCATTTCACTTATTAATCCTACGCTTAATTTCAAAATCTTAAGTTCACAATTGAATTATTAATTTTGATGTTGAAACATGACGTTCCAACTTCAGTTATGCATCCCGTTTTTAAACTCAAAATTATGCGTTCAAAGGTTGACTGTTAATTTTGTCGCGATAATCGATGTTTCAAGTCGAAATTTAATGTTAAACCTGCATATGAGTTTCAATTTCACTTATTAATCCTACGTTTAATCTCAAGACCTTAAGTTCACAATGTAATTATTCATTTTGATGTCGCAACATGACGTTCCAACTTCAGTTATGCATCCCGTTTTTAAACTCAAAATTATGTGTTCAAAGTTTGACTGTTAATTTTGTCGCCATAGTCGATGTTTAATGTCGAAATTTAATGTTAAACCTGCAGAAGAGTTTCAAATTCATTAATCCCGCAGTTAATTTCAAAATCGTAAAGTTCAAAATTGAATTATTAATTATGTTATTGCTATTTGGTGTTTAAAGTCAAAATTCAGTGCAAAAGAGTTTCACATATTAATGCCAATTTCAAGCTCAAGATTTTAAAGTTCAAAGTTTTTAAAGTGGATTTATGAATTTTGATGTTGATATTTGGTGTTTAAAATTAAAATTTAATGTTAAATCTGCAGAAGAGTTTCAGTTTGACTTATTTCGCTCTTAATATCAAAATCTTAAGTTCCAACTTAATCATTAATTGAGAAGCTTAAGGTAGAAATTTAATTTTAAATCTTTAATCGAGTTTCAAGCTCATTTATTATTCCTGTTTTTAAATTTAAGATCTTAAGTTCAAAATTAAATCATTAATTTACAGGCTAATGTTTGGTGTTTAAAGTCGAACTTTAACTTCAAACCTGCAGAAGAGTTTTAATTTCACTTATTAATTCTGCTTTGAAGCTCAGAATCTTCACAGTTGATATTTGATGTTAAAATGAAAATTTAATGTTAAATTTTCATATGAGTTTCAATCACACTTATTAATGATGCGCTTAAGCTCAAGATCCTAAGTTCAAAATTGAATTATTAATTTTCATGTTAAAATAGTCGAAAGTCGAAATTTTATGTTGAGCCTTCATATGAGTTTCAACTTCAGTTATAAATCCGGTTTTTTAACTCAAAATTTTAAGTTTAAAGTTTGACTATTAATTTTGTCGTGATAATCGATGTTTACAGTCGGAATGCAATGGCGATTTCAAACTCAAGATCTTAAAGTTTAAAGTTTTGAAAGTTGAGTTTTTGTGTTTAAAATCCAAATCTTAAGTTCAAACAAATCTTTAATTTAGAAGTCGATATTTGGTGTTTAAGGTAGATATTTAATTTTAGATCTCCAATAGAGTTTCAAGTTCATTTATTATTCCTGCTTTCAAACTCCAGCAGAAGAGTTTAGATTTTACTTTTTAATCCGGCGTTTAAACTCAAGATCTTAACTTCAAAGTTAAATAATTAATTTTCGAATTTATTTTGGAAATTTTAAGTCAAAATTTAATGTTAAGCTTGCTGTCCAATTTCACATGTTAATCCGGTTTTATAACACTAGATCTTAAGTTCGAAGTTAGTATCTGATGTTAAAGTGGAAATTTAATGTTAAACTTGCTTAAGCGTTTGTATTTCAACCCCGCACTTAAATCTTCGAAATTTAATGTTAAGTCTGCAAAACCGTTCAACTTCACTTATTAATCATTCTTTGAAACTCAAGATCTTAAGTTCAAAGTTAATATTTGATGCTAAAGTGGAAATTTGACGTAAATCCAGATACGGAGTTTGCGATTGATATTTATCGTTTTATGTCGAGTTTGAATTTCCCTTGAACTCTAAAATTTGGAATTTAAATTTATTATCTGTAGATTGAAGTTTGATGTTTTTGCTTTCCCATTGAAAGTCGAAATAACTAATTGAAAATGCATATACTGAGACTTCCTTAGGTAAAGTTTGAAATTACATTCAAGATTTTGAAGTTTCAAGTCGAAAATTACTGCTTTAAGATAAAATATAGAATTTAAAGTAGTAATCGAACGTTTAAATCGACATTTGACGTTTAAAGGCGATTTAAATTTAATTTTGGCTTTGGAACCAATTTCAAATGCAGTCTTAATATTTAGGCGAAGCCCTAACTTTACGTGCGATCTTTTTCGATTTAAAGATCAGCTTTAAGACGCGTTTAAAAAATAAGAAAAGTTTAAAGTCTGAAGGTGATGATGTAATTAAGATTTTGAAGTTGGAATCTCAAGAACTACAGCTTAAAGTTTGAAGCCGAAATATTCATACTAAAATAGAGGTCTGGGGTTTACAGTCAAAATTTAGTGTTTTACATAGAACTTTGACTCAAGCCAAAATTTCGATAGTAAAATCCAAGATCTGAAATCAAAATTTAGAGTTGAAATTAGAATCAAGATCTCGAAATCAGAATTTCGACTATTGCAGGAATGTAAGTCAAGTGTTTGAATTTAAAGTCAAAATATTAGGTTTAAAAATAAAATTTCAGCATTTGGCACTGGAATTGAAATTTCAGTATACTGATTTTATAATTTTTTCTTTCAACTCAAAATTTTCATTTTAAGGATCTCTACTTAAAATGTGAAATTTGTTCAATTGTTAGATTTGTTTAGCAAATATCATAAATTTGAAATTGCAATTATGTTATTTAAAGTCAAACTCTCGAGTTTGAAGTCAATTAATCGAAATTAAAATTGAGACATATTAAAT
>JABXWE010063857.1:0-13286 GCA_014611495.1 Limonius californicus
TGTTTTTTGCAGTTATGTTAAAACTGATTTAAATAAATGATGGGTATTCTGAAATAAATTAGTACTTTTTTTAATGCTTTATGCATTTGGAGTTTTTTTTTCCATGAAGCAGCACTTGTTTATAATTTGCATACCCCATGATAAAGTGAAAACGCAAAAATTTAATTTAGCGGTAAATGAAATTCTTAAATGCGTTCTAATTACAAAAATGTCTAACTGCTTCAATTAAACCTTGAGCGCTCCCAATTCCGTAGTTTATCACAAGCCAGACAAGTTTTTACATGTTTGCCACTTTGGATTTACTTTACAATTAGGTAATAACCTTCTACAGCTTAAATGCATTTATGCATCATCAGCAGTTCTCAACCAAAATTTTATTTTATTTTTTAATTCAAAAAAATAAACTTATTGATTTTTGAAAAATGAATAGCACCATTGAATTCTACTTGAACCAATCTATTACTGGTTTACTGAAGTAGGCAATTTTGAAAAATTAAACATATTTATTCATATCAGCGTTATATATATTGTAAATTGTAAAACTACGAAATTAAAGTAAAATTTAAGGAAGTTTCTATTATCTATCTATTATGTCATATATCCACCCCCCCCCCGCCCCGGTCACGACCCTGACCGATAAAAAATATTTTACTGTATCTCGATTAACTCGGTAAACTCTAAATTTTAAGGAAAAGGTTTTGCAATTACTTTGATACCTTTAACAAGGATGAGGAATATATTATTAGTGAGCTCCATAAATACCTATATACAAGTGATTCATGGGAGAAATAGCAGCACAACATTCAAAAATAGACAACTCAAAATGCATGTCAAGAAGTACCGCAATTTCTAAATTTTTCTGTCAGAAGTGCCTGCTATTTGGGTTGTCGATGTTTGGAATATTAACAAGCCGGAACCCAGGTCTAAATGCGTCCATTACTTCGGCAAATGTTCTAGACTGTAGGTATCCACCGCATAGAATTTTCCACTCAACAAAAATATTCACTTTATATTTATCACTGGATTAGTTTTCATTAAACATTCCCTGTAATGAATTCCCAGGCGACCCTTTCTACGAAAACCGTCATGGCAACTTACCTTACCTGGATGGTTAGCAGTTACGCATACTTACAACGTGCATTACTTACATGCAACATTAGTAGTTAATAGAATTATCATAGTAAAACAGTAATTTACATTGAATTTCGAATTAAGTTGCATGGCATCCATCTCATAGATCTCCTTATTATGATTGAATTTAATACTTTTTAGGTATCTAGCCACAATATAAATATGCATGTTTTAAAACGCATGGCATTATGATACACCCTTAAAAATACTAAACAATACCAAATATGACAAATATTGGAGGTGGCTAGGATTTGAATAAAAAAATATACATTTTTGTACTATCCCGGGAAATTTTCAACTACTCACAAAGTTTAATATAATATCGCACTAGAAACACAATCGGAGAAATACAAAAATGGGTGTACATGGTGTACCATTAAATAAAAATAAAAAGAACTATCAAGATGAACGCAATACTACCCAAGAAAAACAGAATGTTGAATAAAACACGAGGAAATATATCAGAATAATGAATACTTGAATATATCAATCTACAGTGGGTGTACCATAAAAAGAAGAAAACTGCCAGAGAAATGAAAAATACAAAAATAAGAACATATATATATATCGACAATCAAAGCATTTTTTGTTAGGTACATATTTCACATACTTGCATAGTTTATTTATAATATTTTTAGCGGAACGACACATGGAGCGTAGCCCACAGGTTCAATTAGTTCTATCTAAATTTTCATTTATTTTAGGGACTCGTTGAATTAGAAGTAGTTGTAATTTAATTTATTTCTTATTTTAATAAATGGTTTAACTGTATGCATCTTGCAGGAGTAAAGTATTGATTTTACTATACCTATGATTAATTTATGAATTTATCAGAGTTTGTGATTCAAGTCTAGGTTACGCTAATTATTTAGCAAGGTTAAACGAATTCCTTAATTCTTCTATTTAAATCATTCGAGATTAATCTTAACAACTTAAAACAGCAAAAATGTTGTTTCAAGGTTCGTTTTCTATTACATAAAAATGTACAGTGAGGTTAAAGATTTGCGGAATTGCTAGATTACAACCTCGGTTTCCATCAGACAAAAGATTTGTTGATTAGAATTAAATTTTAGCATGCAATTAATGCTAATAAACTAATGTTATCACCTGCATAGTACCTGATGAAATATCCACGTAAGAACGTACTATTTAGGCAATTTTGAATAGAATCGATCACAGTAACTGTTAACTGTCAGCTACGAAGACATTTTAAAAATCGATTTTAATGAATTTGCTTGATTATACATAGACTGTGTACCTTATTTAGCTAATATTGAAGTAAGCTAGTCGATTGCCGTGACTGTTTTGAAGACTGTTCAAATAGCTCTAATAATACTGTTCACACGCAGCTCTTCTTCAAATATAGCTTCTTGCAATTACCTTCAAAGTGTTTAGATAAGCAGAAAATACCGTTTCTTATGAACAATTTAGTCGCGTTTTACGCAGATTAGTTTAACAGGGAAATATTACGTTAAAGATGTAGTTTCGTAACTTAGCTCCTTTTTTACGAACACATTCCGTGAAAATTTTTCGCGAAATCTGCGATGCGGGTTGTTGATATACTAAGATGTTTTTTGTGGTTACAAATTGGCGTTTTTGTATTACGTACACGCATTAGGAGGCTTGATTAAAGTTCCGTTTTCGTTTTCGTATCTTTTGGTTTAGCCCAGTGAACTGATTCAGCCAAGCTTGAAGTAAGCACTTGTTTAACATCATTTGAGTAATTTGCAATATCTACTATTATTAAGTATAATCATATGAGATTTTAGTTGTTGAGACATTATAAAGATACATTCCAGAACTTTTAAATAAGTTATAGCATTTATAGGTAGTAAGAAGAATATTTTACTTTCGATCTCTTGTTCCGTTCTTTCTAGTATATCGTTAATAGCTTTTTGCCACGTGCTTCTCATCAGCGCTAAGGTAGAAACACGGGAAAAGTACAGTTCAACGTCAAATCCGAATGACATAAATACCAGAAAAGATTTTCGTCAATAAGATCTCGTGGGTGCTAACCGAGTTGAGAAATTATGTGTGGTGGTTGCAGCACAAACTTGTACGCTTTGTGATCATACTGGGGAATCGAACCCAAGCTATACTTGATGTCTTGCTCAGAAAGCGAGGGCTGTACCAATTCATTTGCTGCCACATATACAGTATATACAGTATATGAGGGCTGTTCTCTTTCTGCCGATTCGTTCTCAAAGACCCAAACTGCCGACTGTTGCTTTCTTTCGGGATAACAGCAGTATACCAACGTTTCATCACCTGTAATGATGTTGTACACCAAATGAGACGATCCACTGTCAAAGCGCTCCAGTGTAGATATGCACCATGGCGCTTTTCTCTTTGAACTGGACTCAAATTGTGGGGAATCCAACAGGCACAAAGCGTACGTACCATCAAATGTTTGTGTAAAATGGTGTCAATTGCCTTCTTTAAAGTTGCTTGAACACTCCTGGCAGTAACACAACATCCCTCAGAATCCCAAAACGCTGTTGCCATTATCTTTCAGGCCGATGAAGTCACGGAACATTCATGGGGGAAGGGTACCACGATGTCGCCATTCCATACTACGCCGTTTTGACTCTGGATCAAAGTGATGAATCCAGGTTTCATCTACAGTTACAAATATTTTCTCGAGGGACAACACATTTCGGTGGTCCAGCAGCTGGTGCATGTTGACATAACTTTCTTCCTAATTTGAAATCCAGGCACCAATTCTTATTTACTTGATATGAAGGGGAAGAATCACCTAATACTTCGGACATGACATTATAAATTTCCTGCGGTGATAAACCCTTCCTGAAAAGGGATTGTATAACATCCCTTGTGTCGTATTTTTCCTTTTCATCAAAATCACCAGCATCGCAGTAATAT
Organism: Limonius californicus; assembly: GCA_014611495.1. Taxonomy (NCBI): domain Eukaryota; kingdom Metazoa; phylum Arthropoda; class Insecta; order Coleoptera; family Elateridae; genus Limonius; species Limonius californicus. The sequence continues at coordinate 4,012 of JABXWE010063857.1, forward strand.
TAAATGTATAACTTTATTAAACAGCACTATAGGTATCTACAAATGCACCTGACGTTTCTAGGAAAAAATATTTATTTGTTTGTCAATGCGTTCTATGTTAGAGATAATAATTGATGACCATTCTCGCCATTCTCGTATATACAAAACATTTCTGACATTTACATACCCGTAAGTACATCTACTTTTCTGCTATATTACCTAATTTGTACTCTAACTCAAATTACCTAAATTAAATGTTTCTCCTTCTCTATATAACTCGACTTGTTCTTTAATGTCTAACGGTTCATGGAGTGGTGCTTAATTTCCGAAGCAGTCTGTATAAGTGCATAATCATGAAATATTTCTATAATTTACCTACCTGGAAGAATACCTTTGTGCTACAGTCGAATCTCTTTTGATCCTCTTCTAAATTCGTAAATGATGGCTAAATAAATTACATTTTTTTCATTTATACTTTGAGTTGTTCGTTACCGGTCTGCGAAGTTTTGCGTTATTTTTTAATGAATCAGAAAAGTTTCAATAACTTATCAACCTGCGAGAATGCAGCCCTGCAACTTAAAATAAAACAATAATATAGAACTAGTTAGGCAAGTCTATTGATTGTATTATTTACAACACTATGATTTTGAAAAAAGGGCTATAAACGCAACCGCTAAATGTTGCTATTGGCTTCTCGCATAACACATGGTGTGCAAACAAGATTGACAGCTGCCGCTATGCCAATGCATGTTTGTGTTTTACATAGTATTCTATTTTTATTGGAAAGAGAGTTGTAATTAAAAGCAGCGGGTGCAGAGCTTCCTGCAAATAAACCTCATGTTTCAACTGCACCCAAAACATACATAAATGCATTTTGTGAAAATCACAGAACACTTCACTACCGAGTGGCTATTTTTCCTTTGTACAATATTTTCGAGCTGATCACTTCTAAGTAGGTATTACGAGAATTAGCCGATACTCGAGGTAATTAATTCTATTTAATTTTATCGATTTTGTATTCGAAATTATAGGTCGTGCGAGTTTAATCGTTTTTATGGAACACTTTACCTTCCGCTATTCTTAGAACCATTATATCTGCTTGTTGCTTATCACTGGCAAACATTCATTATCATAATTGCAGAGTAATGGTACTAAATGGAACGGGGTTGAAGGGTAAGGGAGTTAGAAATAGTAGAGCTACCACCTGCTGTTCTGTTTTAATCATTATAACACCTACTTAATAGAATCGACATGTTATATAATCCTTGTACAGGATACATTTTCGGATTAGGCTACAAATGGTATAGCCTGTTTTAGCGATTCTTAGTAATTGTCAGGGACGGTTTTTATAAATTAACAGCCTGTTGCCATTTTATTCTACTGTAATGTTTTTTATACATCAATTTTTGTTCTTGATTTATGACGACATTAGCTACCAGTGGTCGTTTTGAAACATATATATCCTCATATTATTTGAGAGACAAGAAATTGAACATATATTGTATAAATATACGTCAATAGCGATGTGTCATACATATTTTAAATTACCAACTATTGTTGCAAAGTTCATGCACACAAAGGTAAAGAATACACAAAAATAAAAGATAAGGTAAGTTTCAAGACAAATATAATTCGACTTCTTTTAGATTACTAACATTATGTAAAAAAACATATAACGATTATATGGAAAATGGTAATATTTATGGTTAATTAATACAAGATTTGTTGGAACGTTCGAAATGGAAAAGGCTCGCCGTCAGTGGCTTGCGATCGTTAATTTCTTAGAACAGATCTACGCGGCCAGTGGCGTCGGAGTTTACAATTTAATACAATTTATGAATACACCTTACAGTTAACCAAAAGAAGGAAGGACAACTGGCGACTAAAGGTCGCTTTACGTCGCATTTAAAAAAAGGTTCAGCACTTGAAACTTGAAAATTAAGCTCGAAAAAAGTTTTCACCACACAATTAGAATTTCTCCTACCTTAGTGTTGTTCGGTAGGGAGCAGAGAGACGCACAACTGCGGTATTCCTAAGATCTTCAGGAAGCGGGAAAAGTTCGCTGGTACTCCCCTGAAGATTGGATCGAATGGAGATATCGTTACAGCCAGGGCTTTTTCGACGTCGAGAGAGAAGAAGCGAGAACTGCAGATGTCAAGATCTCCGTTGTTGTACGGGAGGATCACTTAAAACGGCTCGAAAAACGGAACTTCCACGGGGTTGGTAGCTTTTATCCGATACAAGCCGAGAAAACAATTTCACCGAATTGTTTTGCAAAAATCTGACACTCTGCTAATATTTTTAATCCGACACAAGTCGAAGGTTCTTTTTCCTAACGCAAAAACGAAATGATAACTCAAATAGCAGAAGCGCTGTGACACAACCCGGTATCAAAAAGAAAACACGTCAGTGTACTCCTAAAGCCTAGCGTCCACTGACTTTCTCCTCGCCGCAAAACATTCACCCAAGCCTAATTTGTTCTAGAACAAATCCTACACCTGCGACTTCCGAGAAACATAACATTTCTAAGGTCATATTGCTGACGAAAGGGGCTAAGAATTCCTTTTGGCCGGCGCCAACAGACCGAAAAAACATGTCAAACGTTCGATTAAGTTTCGAAAGTGGCCTCCCATAAATTTCATTTTTGAAAATAATGAAAATTGTAATCAACAGAAGAACGGCAATTAAAATAGAATTTTAATTCTTATGAAGCGGCCAAACATAACGAACATAACAATTCTTACTTTCAATAGGTGCGCAATATACTCCCCATCATTGGCTACAATCATGTGCTTCATATTTTTAAAAATAGTTATCAGCTGTTTTGTCGTGGGTTCATTCACGAAATTTACGGTGATTTCGGCAACACCTCAATTGTCTGTAAACGATTTGCATATGCAATATTTTTAAGATGTCCAAACACAGTGTAGTTAAGAGGTGTTAAGCCGGGGGATGGAGGTGGCCAACGATTTTTACTGTGTGGGCTGTTGTTCATCATCGTGGAGTTTATCGACAAACGGTTTTAAAAATAATTACGCGTAACTGTTGGCATTGATGTGTCCATTAAACAAAAGTTGCCCATTTATTCTATCTTCACGAACATCGCAACCCACATCCCAGTTTTCAGGAGATGTAGTAAGATCTCTTGATATATACTAAGATGGAACAATGCTTCATCGCTGAAAAAATATAATATTTTAAATGTTATTATAGTTGAAGTTTTCTTTAAACTATGCACAGTATTGTCAACGTTCAAAATCTATTGGAAACAACTTTTTAGCAATTGACACTTTGTAAGGGTGCATATGTAAGACTTCTCAGACGAACCTATAAAATATAAATATTCACTAACTCAGTTACAAAGACGTTATGTTTATTATTTGTTTAACCAGACAAACATCTTAATTATTTGTTGCATCCATCCGCTGTTCAATATCTTTTACAGTGTCTTCCGTGAGCACACATTCCCTGCCCTTAGGTTTTTCTTTACCAACGATGATTGTTTCGTGGTACCGTTGAACGATGTGACAATTTAATAGTGTCCTACTCGTAGAGAAATTGCTCTTGGAAATGAGTGAAGCAAGAACAATAGGAGTACTGCCAAGCACCATTCTGGCCACGTTGTCCGGATCGACAGTAGTCTTTGCTCTGCCGTGAACATAACCTACAATTCCACACTTGAAATCCTTATTCCAAATAAAACATTGTAATTTGTCGTTTGTAATTGTCTTATCTAATGAATTGACCGAATATAACTATGTAGTCTTGAAAAAAGCTGATATTACGTTACGAATACAGAAATGTAAACCGAAATAAATGAGAATAGCATGCAAAATGCGCCCGAACCGCTAATGGGTGCGGGATGTAAGTATTAATAAACAACAGTTTGCGGACAAAGCGGAACGTATTGTTGATAATAATGGGATTAAATAGACGTCACGTGCTCTTCAATCATTTTCTATAGAACTATATAAAACTAAATTTAAATATATGGACTTGCGATTTGAATATACTAAATTACGCATTTGTAGCAAATAGACAACATTTATTGAATTTTAGTTATCAGCTCTTGCATTTTTATAGTACTTAATGAAACATTTTTGGACTGAAATGATTAAATGCTATTATTTCGCTGTAAAACCGTTTTTGTTTATTGTTTTCAAATAATAAGCAATTCATATATTGTTAATAAACATTATTTCCTAGTGTGTGATTTTTTTTCCATTCATTCATTCATACTACCTCCCGCCCGGAACCGCTTTCGCATTGTTTCAGGGGGTTGCGGGCGGCTCTTACATACTAGCCATTCATGCAACATGCACCCTAAATTTAACTAAGTGAAATACTGTCGTCGCCTCAGCCGGGGTTCGAACACGCAACAGATCGGCCACACTTCACTGTGACCTAGAATGGCAGTGCGTATTCGCACTGTTCCACCGAGGTCCCCACCTTAGTGTGATCTAGGATGCAGTTGATAAACTAGTGGAAGTTGATATTACAAGAGTAATTCAAATCGGGAAATTTCTGATATGTGACAGGGTGAATGTCCCAACACATTAGACATTCAAAATGCATTGTACCAATTAATATAAGATTATAATAAATATAAGATGGTAAGCTCACTTTCAAATACACGAAGTGATTGTAATGCAACTATTAATTGTATTTCTGGGCTGTTTTCAGATATGAGAAATTCATTTTACATATAACATATTAATTTCAGATATCAGAAAATATTCACATATCTGGAATGGCTTCATGTCACAAATTTTTAACCAAAAGTCATATGCTATGCTTTTTAAATACCTTGTTGACTGGCATTAATATACAGTAATACGGTTGCCATCTTTACTAAATATATGAAAGAAAACATTAATAAGCCGACCCTAGAAGTAGGAGAAAATTATAAAAATTCAGTTATTATATATTAATATATAAAAAATGAATTCTCTCTCAATGTCATTAATCATTTGATTGGTTTGTAGCATTTGTCCATTTTTGACGCTTTTCCGCTAGCCTCTTTAGTTCAGCATAGCTTTCACATCCGGCGTCCTTCATAATTTGTTCCATGTATTCCATTATTGGTCTTCCTCTAACATTTTTTCCGTCCACTCTTCCCTCAATTACGGTTTTTAGAAGTTCTTCATGGCGAATTATAAAAATGAATTAGGCATTTCAAAAACACTTTTTACTTGTTTGACCGATGTACACTGAGTCACAGTCATTACAACATATTTTATACACCCCAGAATTATGACTATTAATTTTTATTAAAAACGAATTCATTATAAGGTTAATTAACAACTGAAAATACAGTTTCAATGTTCAAACGTTTGAGAAGACCGTTAATTTTTTACAAATAATTCTTCGATAAAAGGTAAATTAAAAAGATTCGGGTTGTTGTCGGTTTTACGAATAATAGAATCGTCTATAGAATATTGTGATTTAATTATACATAATAATTTATTTATGAAGGGAAGCCGTTAATGCACGCAATTTTGAATTCTTCGTTAACATGATCGTCATTAGAGGAACTGAGCAAGTCTAGGAAACAATGATTTGCAAAAGGGATATAAGGAAGGATAACAGATGATCTTAATTAAAATGAATAACATGGTGAGTAGTAGCTTTACATGCTACGTTATTATTATGAATATCCAGAAGAAATAAACAAAGTAACAATTAATTTTAGTTTTATAAGGTATGTGATATATTTATGAATTATATGGAAATCCAGACAAAAAATCAGACAAAGGATCTAAACATGTTTGTTAGCAAGGGAAATAGATTTGAGCTAATGTCTAAACAGGATTTGGTTGGTAAATCAGATATTTAGCCTGAAAATGGGAAATACAAATAGTAAGATGGAAAAATACAACTACCTTGTTGATCCGAAAGATCTGACTCAAAAAGAGGTTTAATGATATTCATGACTTCATTAGAAGGGGTTCTAGGAAAAAAGGCTTTTTTACTACAAGCTAAGATCTTTGGCAGAAGACCCTCTGTGTGGATATGCTTATTCCGTTCCTTTTGGAAAGAAATTGCTTAAAGCACAAACAGATTTAAGTTTATGTGCCGTATTTGCAGGCCCTTATTGGAAAATTTTGCTGATTACATTTTTAAATAATTGCAAGTGAAGGTGTTTATTAATAAATTGAGAAATGAAAATTAGAAAAAATCTAATATAAATCAGAGTATATCAGATTGTTTGTAATTTTGTTCTAAATATGTTGTAGTTCCATTTGCAAACCATTTATAACCGTGATATCTAAATCAAGTATTGGTAACAACAAACTCCTGCGAGTTACATTTACTCTGCATCACTTATACATTCCACCATTCTGCGAACTCTTCTATAAAATAGCAATGTTGGGAGTTTTTCACATTTATCACTGAATATATTTGAATCTTGGTATCACTGGAGCGAAGCGCTTCGGAAAAGTTCCTGCTTTGAGTATATAATATAAAGTATGGGGAGTAGATATATAACAGTAGGTAGGGAAAAAATAACGTGGTCATATGACCTTTAAACCCTCTGCAGTATCTCTTTACTAAGACCCGTTCGACTAACAAACTAAGGAAAAATTTAGCTTCTAAAACTTGTTTTAGTAGATTACAACTAAGTTTGAATGACTTGCGTTTTTCATAAGTTGACAGGAGCAAGTAGCAGGAAAATGTATGTAAAATAGATGCCGTTAATTACTAACCTCGCCAGTTAGAAAATATTAAACTTGTAAAATGTATGTAAGTTTTTTGTGTCAAGGTTCATTCAAACTTGTGTAAAAAATTATTAATCTTGCTTGTTTCCATATTTGATTAAAGTAACAAAATGTATACGCTGTGTAATTATGGCAGTATTATAATATTTAATGTATTTCATACAATAACAATAAACGTAATTACAGAGGTTACGTGTTACTTTTGCAACGTTTCTGAAGCAAACGTAAATATTCAGTCGTAATACAAATGAAAATTAGATATTATGAAACATAGCACACATTTTGATAGATACGCCGCATTTAAATTAGAAACCGCACGCGAAAATGTAATAACGACCCCCACAACCCTGAAAATTTCAATGATTGTTGTAACATTTACGCTGTGGTGGTACATAGCTATGATTTATCGTGGAAGTTGCAAATGAAGCTAACTAAGTGTGACAAGTAACAAATAAGTTGATGTTTTCGTAAATTGCCACACACACAAGCAAAACGCACAATTATTTTCCGTAAACACTTTTGTATCAAACATCACAAAGTAAGACGGTGACAGTACTAACTACCAGCGACTTTGTTATGAATGTATTCTGAAGTCTAACCAATAAATTAGACATGAAAGTAAAATTTCAAAGCAATCGTCGTGTGTTATGTTTTAATGAGCGGCATCCATGTATTTACCTCTTTATTCCTCGTCCAAACCTTTCATAACGTAGATGTACCAGTCATGTTTGTGCGGGGACGTTTTTTATTAGAAAATATGAATTATGGCCTGTACTGTTCTATATGGCAATATGGAACGTTAAAACTGTCATTCTACTAACCCACATGTGCAACTTTAATTTTAGATTTTGCGAGTGGGCGAAAAGCATCTCTATCCGTTTAGAACAAGAAATGAGAATTCTTTCTAAGCAGCTTAGGTTTAAGATGACACTTTAGTTTATCCAACCTGTGCCACTTCTTAAAACTGGAAGATTAATTAATGTCCACTGTCGTGAAAATAAAATGAGAACGTTTACGTGATTTAAGTTTTTAGAACACTCACTTATCAAAAGAATTAACCTGGTTATTACTGACTAATAACAAACTGCCTTATAGAGAAGAAGGTAAATGGTGGAGGCGCTTGATTAAGATATTTTTTTTGAAAAAGTATAGAAAATTGATACACACTAATTTAGATGGTTTCGGGAATATCGACGTAAGTAATTCTGGAAACTGAAGTAAATGATTCTTCTTGTTTTTTCTGTATTCGTTTGAGGGCTACAAGAGTTTAAAGTTTACTAGTGAAAGGCGAAATTAAAGTTACGTATCATGTAGAAGTTTATTGTAAATTTCAGAATATCAAGGCACGATTTTAAAAATTGACTTGAAATCTACTTTCAATTTAGGTATCATGTAAGTCAATAAGTTTTCTTACTTATATAACACTCCGTATGCTAAAATTGCGTAAAATGTTTGTAGAGGACGAACATTTTTATCGTGAAGTGATATCCAATTTATTTTACATCAAAGGCAATGTTGAATCTCTTCTATTGATTTTTCCTTTTTTCCATAATTCTCTTTCGAGAATTAATTGTAGCTGATGTGAAATACGCTAACATCTGTAATGAAACATATATATATATACAGGCATTCGAAAAGTGGCAAACAAGTTCGAGGCCACATTACAGTGGAGTTGTAGGAAAACATAGAAAATTTCGAGGCTTTGCTTTTGGAAATATTGAGCAAAAAATATATTGTAACATTGTTATGGATAACATGACGAGGAGTTTTCAAATTAAGATTGGCTGTGAGTGCTACAAGGCATGTCGTAGCTGTCATGTTACGTACCAGCCGTACTTTATGTTTATTTCTTCAAATGTAAAATAAAGTGAACCTGAAAGCGTATCTCAACACATTCTAAAACGTAAACAAATAATAAACAAATTGCAACAACCAGATTAAACAGATTTTGACAGGTGGATAAATTATTTTAATTTGACAGTTGTTTAAATTGGCGTTTGTTTATAGTTCAATCGCAGACATTTTCATAATCCTCCCCAATTTGAAAACTTTTTGATCACATATTATAAGGCGTGTATAACACGGCACATAATTTTATACAAAATTTTTGTTCAATGTGTTTTTACGAAATTTTGTGCCGCGTCATACAGCAAAATTTTGTTCAAAATTTTGTACAAAATTCTGTAGCTCATGCTCTAAAGTCTACAGAGCTTAGTGTAACTTATAAACAAAAAGAAACCTGTCCGAAAACGCAAAAATAATACAAGCCACGAAAAGATAAACAACATTCGAGGTTATGTACACAAAAGTAAACAAGTATTATTAAACCTTGATAGATTTCTACCTTATCTACAGTAACATGAATATGTTGACAGTTTTGTTACAGATGTCAAGGTAATTTGCACCTATTTGCGCATGCTCATAGACAGAATTTTGTATAAATTTCTGTTCCGTGCAATACGTGTTTTGCAGAATTTTGTACAAAATTATGTTCAAAATTTTGTACAAAATTCTGTAGCTCATGCTCTAAAGTCTATAGAGCTTAGTATAACTTATAAACAAAAAAAAAACCTTCCC
>JABXWE010063861.1:0-11394 GCA_014611495.1 Limonius californicus
ATTGTAAAGTAAATCCAAAGCGGCAACACGTAAAAACTTGTCTGGCTTGTGATAAACTACGGTTTTCACTTTATCATGGGGTATAACAATTATAAACAAGTGCTGTTTCATGCAAAAAAAAAACTCCAAACGCATAAAGCATTTAAAAAAGTATTAATTTATTTCAGAATATCCATCACTTATTTAAATCAATTTTAACGTAACTGAAAAAAACACAAAAAGCCGTTTACTTCAAAAGTGAAAATTGGATCACAATAAATGTTCAAAATGACGACCACCATTGAGAACGCAAGCTTCTGCAGTCGAAGCATTGAATTACGTATCCTTGCGAAAACGATAGGATCTTGCCGAATCCTAACGGTAGCGTCTTCAATGCGTACCCTTCATTCTCCAACCGTGTTCACTGGCGTAGAATAAACTAACTGTTTCATGTAGCTCCACAAAAAGAAATCACAACTATTCCACTTGACCCAATCTATTACTGGTTCAAATATTTGTACCTGTTTCTGATACACCCTGTATATATATATATATTATTTATATTATATTATATATTGATATATAATTGTTGATGATTTGCAGTGTCTGTGAGTGTGCTCCATGTATTGTTACATACTGGACAACAGTGTACGTCTACTTGCTCGCCACGGTTTGCTCGCCACGATTTGCTTGCCACGGTTTATTCGCCTGCCGTTTGCTGGCGGGTCTCCTATTTGCTCGCCATGTCGACTGCCCGCCAAACAGATGTTGGACAAGCAGTTTATTCTTCAAATAAAATAAATTTCTGTAGGCATTTAGTATATACTGTTAATAATTCTCAAAATTTTACATTCCCCTACGGAACGTTGACAGTCAAAGCAGGGTTACCTGTTCTTGTGTTTTAATTCGTACGTGGTAATATTTACTTTCTTTTCCCTAATAAAATCAACTATAAGTGTACTTAATTTTTATGTTGTATAGATATTTAAAATATTTTCATTTTATTATTTCATAAAAATCGTTATTTTGTTGATATAGTTTCCAAACATTTTCATAAATAGTTATCCACTCAGAGCACTTCCATAAACTAACATTTCTTTAAAATACCAAAATCTATTAAAAATGAATAATAATACTGTCCTTATATGTATGACATCACAAAATAATAGTAAATAAGGTTTTAATTTGATTATGAAGCAGTAGATGATGTGCTAAATTATTTTACAAACGAAGGTGCCTAATAAGATACAGTATGTAAGTTTTTGCTTGTCAAATATGATATTCAGTTTGAGCAAATTCTGATTTTTTTCTGCAGGGTGCTAAAAAATATAAAAATGCAAAATTATGTTGAGACTAAACGTGCATTATTTGTCATTTTAACACAAAATGTTTAATGAAAAAGTTGTTCCAAATTCAATATCAATCAAATCGATTTTTGTCGAAATGTTGAATTTAAAACAACTTTTTTATTTAATATTTTTTGTTAGTATGACAAATATCGCGCGTTTACTCTTATCACAATTTTATGCTTTTGTACTTTTTGAGCAACCACTAGAAAAATCAAAAAATTTTCTTCGCGTCTTGTTTTTGACAAGCAAAAGCTTTTTTCGTGTTTTTGAATATTTGGTCCATTTGTCCTAATGTCAAACCATCCGTGGACATATTGTATAAACTAGTTTTTCTGCGTTGGTGCTTTTGGCCTACTTACTGCTGCGAGCAAGTTGATTGTCGAAGAAACGGATGGCGAGCATCTGTCCCAGCGAGCATCTGTCCCAGCGAGCAATCGGCAATCAGGCAATCATATACTGGAATTGGTCGGATAACAGGGCAGGGGTATACATAAGCTTCCCACGTATATTTTTAATAATGATTTCTTATCAACTAAGCATGCTTGAGCCTTCTTAAGGTTTTTGTTGTAAAGAAATTGCCACCCTAGTCGCCTATCAGTATGTATATCTAAATATTTCACGGCGCTGTCATCGACACCCATGGGATGATCTAATTATTAAATTGTATATTGGGTACATGATTAATACGCCTTAGGGTGAAGGTGTTAGCCTGTAATTTAGATGGATTTAAATTGTCGTGTCAAGTACCGTAACAATTCTCGAATACATATTTGTAATTATCACTGCTGTATATTGCTGTAATCAGTTTTTATTTGTTTACCAAACGGTAAGGTTAATATTATTTATTCCGGTAAAACCGGAAGTACTATCAACAGCAATTTTCTAAATAGTACATTGTATATCTGTTCTCATTTATGAATATGTTATTTCTTTATTTTCACTTACATAACGCTTGTTTTAATTATTTACAAACTAGAAAAAAATCATTTCGCAACAACGGGATTTTCATCGTAGTTCCAGTTTAATCAGCAAAGGAAAACCTACTGAATATTACCGTTTTGTAAAATAATTTGAGACGGTTACAGCAATATATAGTTTTGCTTCTATATTTGTAACTAAACTTTCGTTGTATTTTTTCAAACTAAACTAGTTAAATTACTTTATTGAAATACGTAGTCTTCAATACAAACGTAGTACAATATCATATTTAACAGAACTACAGAGAATATATTAATATTCTCGTGTAAAATAATTTTAGGCTATCTGTCAGGAAACTTGCCCGTATACGTCGAGTACTTCCAATAAGCTTTCTAATAAAATAGAGACGTCAGCGGCTGAAAAACTAATTTATCAAAACTTGGAATGGAAAAAAAATGCTGCAAGACGGTACCTTTTATAACTCCGACAGCTATTCTTTTCACTTTTCGTATACTCCTCGCAACTAACATTTCAAGAATCGAATGTATTCGCCAATATCATCTATTTTCGTTAACGATGCATATTATTCTGAAGTTTCCTGTATTATTTATCAAACATTGTACATTTCGTTGAAACGAAAGCAAGAAGTATAAAAGAGCGGAACTGATCTTGTTTACGTAGGTCTTCACTGCACGATTTGCAACATTAAATTTCAATTCACTTTAGAAATCGAAAGTAGCGGTGTTGCTATCTTGTATTCCTTTTCATGCTCTAAAGTATTTTTCTTCATAAACGATTTTTATCCCGGGTTTCAGGAAATGTATCTTACTTTTATTTGCGAAAGGGACCTAAAATTACTTAAAATTAGTTAAATTGATTTCATGAAAACAAGAATATCTACATGTCCTAATATGCTGTCTAATCGTAGTATACAATTTAGACTTTTTTATTTAGAGCAAAAAAGAAAAAGCGTGGTCAATCTTTCTTAATTTATTGATATATGTTGAACATGTTTGTATATATGAATTTATTATTTGCATTTAAAACTGAGCTAGAATTAGAATTATCCTTTATAAGATTTGAAGCGAGCTGATGAATTCGAAAGGATCCAAAACTATTGACATTTCAGTTACTGTTACACATCTTAACGTAATGAAATTGACAAACAATTAGTATGGGATTATTATCACTATTTACAAGTAAAATCTGACTTATTCCTATTTACAATTATTTTCGTACAACTATCAACAAAATCTTCGACAAGGCTAAACGGGGAAAATCAAATGTGGCCCTACTTAAGTTAAACAGCAGATATTTAATAGTTATCAACGTACACGGTACATCAATTTTTGTAATTATTTATTGCCCTAAAATACATAATATTTATTTCTGAACGCATAATATAACCTCCACAGGAGCTACGATCTTAGTAGGTATGAGTTTCTGCCTTTGCGTCTGGTAAAAGCAGGCGTTTGAATAACTTGATAAACTTTGATAGTTTCTATAGAAGTTTATTTAAGATCTTTAATGAACAAAGCAACTATGAAATTTCTGCTTTATATATAGGGTTTTTAACGTTATCCTGGAGGTTTACGGCGCCCTTAATGTATCAGAATTATTCCGCGGCGCCCTAAGTCAAAACATTGGTCTAACTAACGCAGTTGCAGTGTGCAGTTGATGCGGTTAGGTTAGTTTAAAAATATAATAATAAATGAAACACGTATTTAAAATTCACAAACAATTTATTGAACAGACTTATCATTAAATAAATTAATGGGATGGATGAGCTTGTTGTTCACTACACAACTTCTCAATTCTCGGAATCAAACTGGATACATTTTCTGTTCCACGTTAATTTTCCCAAGGCATTTACCTACTCTTTATTACAGTGACCGTCCAAAAATCCAGCTTCACACAAATATGATGTTGCAAATGGAATTAAGGTTCGTTGAGCTTTACCACTTAGCAGCGGATATTCATCTTCTACTGATATCCAAAAGTCAGTAAGTTCCATGCTGCCAAATTTTGTCTTCAATGTATTGCCGCAAGACAACTCAATAAGATTTTCTTCTTCTAAAGAAGTAAATTCAGGTAGCACTTTGGCTCTAAATGGATCTTGAATTCATGCGAATTTGTCAATATTATCTGCTTGAAAGTATTTTTCGAACCATTTGATAAGCTGTGATAGGGGATCTTCAAAAACAGATTTTATATTGTAAGACAAACTAACTTCATTGGAGATTACAAACTGGTGCAACAAGGGAAAACCATCATTGATACTACTTTCATTCATTTTTCTTTTCTATAGATGAATTTTTTTCTGATAACTGAAATCTTCTCGGTCAATTTCAAAATATGCATTTTGCGTCCATGCAGAGAGAGATTCAATTCATTTAAGTTTTCAAAAATATTACAATTTCATTTAGTCGACGAGGCATGCTGTTTATCAATCCTCGTATATCCTCTTCGGGAATTTGATCGCACTCTTCTAGCAGAGCAACTCGTAGCTCGTTTAGGTTGTTTGGTACTACTAAACGACGTCTGATTACTTTCCCCAGCTTATCCCATAAGTGTTCTATGGGATTTAAGTCTGGACTGTGTGCGGGCCAAACCAAACGATTTATTTAGACTTCCTCCAAGTACCCGCTTACACATCTGGCAACGTGCGGTCGAGCATTGTCCTGCATTAAGAGAAAGTTTTCTCCAATAAAAGGGGCAAACGAGACCACATGTTCTTCTAAAATTTCGTTGATGTACCGGGCAGCCGTTAGAGAACCCCTATCTACAACGATAAGTTCTGTACGGGCTTCAGAAGAAATGCCTGCCCATACCATAATCGAGCCTCCATTAAAACTTATCCTTGGAATAAAAGTACAAGGTGCGTATCGTTCTCCGGGCCTCCTCCACACTCTTTCACGTCCATCAGAACCTCTTAAACAAATTCTCGACACGTCCGTAAAGAGAACCTGGCCCCACTGTTCTTCAGTTCAGTTTAGGTGTTGTCGAGCAAAATTCACGCGGGCTATTCGATGTTGCGGGAACAATTCTGGGCCGTGCAGTGGTCTACGAGCAGATAATCCTGCTTCGGCAAATCTTCTCCTAACCGTTCTATCGCTGACATTAACATCCCGCACTCGTTGAAGATCTTGTCGTACTTCAACAGCGGTACAATGCCTATTTCTTAAAATCAACGAGCCCATGTACCGGTCATCACGCATCGAAGTGAATCTTCTACGGCCCGAACCAGGTCTCCTGGTGAAGCTGCGAGTTTCTTGATAACGTCTTAAGGCATCACGGAGAATAGAACGGGCTACACCGAGAACTCTAGCAACATAGGACATGGAACGACCATGTGTTATATATATGGAAAAAAAAAATAACAATTAAAAATTTCTAGTAAAAGTTTCTACAACATGGAGGGGGAATCATCAAGACTCATAATTCCTCATTTAAAATTTTTAAACGGTTACACTCACGTTGTGATACCTCATTTTAAAGATCTTAGAAAATGCTATTCAACAATAGCAAACATTTATTTTTCAGATTCTTTCGAAAACATAGAATTCCCAAGGAATAGTTCAGGAGTTTCAAGTTATTCCGCAACAAACTTTTCAAAATATTCGGAGAGAATTTGAGAATAAAATTTACTATTGCCTACAGAATAATGGAAATCATTTTGAACATTTAAATTAATATTTTGAAATTCGAATTACAATAATTGGTTCAGAAAATCGTTTGCGACTATTGAATAGCATTTTGCAAGAGCTCTTCAATGAGGTATAACAAGATGGGTGCTAGCATTTGAAATTTTGTTGTTGGGCTACCTAGAGACTAAGGGGTTAAATAGGGAAGGTTGCCGTATGAGCCATGATGATTTCTCCTCCATGTTGTAGCAACGTTTTCTAGAAAAGTTCTATACCTATTTTACTTCCAGAGATATACCACATTGTAGGTTTTCAAAATGATACCCTGCGTAGCAAATTTTAATGCAGTAATGCAATTAGTAAATCTGCTATACAATTTTTATTTAGAGTGAAGAGCTTGTTAACCGAGAGACAAAAAACTGTTGGCAGTAGAGCAATGAGAATTTTATAGAAGTAATCTGTAAAAATGTAACAATATTATGAATAAATTACACAAAACTAGGTCGCGCTACAATATTACATATAAAGAGGGTGCTATAGAACAAAGTTTATTACTGAATAACCATACCAAATTATACTTTGCATAGAAACAACCTATTTCAACAACTTTCATCATAACGAAACAAGTAATTGTGCTTATTTTATATAGTTAGAAGAAAGGGGTACCCAGGGAAAGTGTTAATGTTAATTTTAGTGTTAATTTCAACTTTGTAAGATAAAGAATTTGATCTCATAGATCGTAGAGAACTCGGCTGTTCTAGTAGGATTTTCACACCTACAATGATATGAAAATAACTTTGATTATAGTGTACTATAAAAAAAATACCTATAAGATAATTATACACTGTTTACCAATCGTAATCCACAATACAAAAACTTAAATTTTATTGCAAATACGAATGGAAAGTATACAGTGTGCCTAAAATTCAAGCTTACATTGGGATTCGTAAATGGCAAAAAAAGCAACGCTGGAATACAAGGAAACTTGCATATGCTTGTTATATTAAGTAAGTTGAAGATCGATTTTAGCTTCCTAATTGTAGGTAACAAAACAGGGTTGTTGTTTAATCGATTATGACTAGAAACAGTATAGGCTGATATTGATGATCAATTTGTAAAAATGCATGCCCTGTAAAAATAGTAATCCATATCTAAGTAAAATAAATAAAAAACATTTTGCACGGGAAAAACCCCCTCCTCATTTCCTACTGTTTACAATTCTACAAGTCTCGAAACATACACATTATATCTTACATATACTAGCAATCTTTACTGATCCAATTCTAACAAATATGTTAGGAGTATTCAATAAAGGTTTCTAAGTTAAGCAAAATAATACTGCTAAAATAGGGTGCACCAAAAGTTGTCACATACAATTAGTCAAATTGGACTAAGAATGAGTCGAAAACTATTTCTACTAATTTGCAAGGAATTCCAGTACCTTCGACGTTTTAACATTAAAAATTCACTGTATTGTCAAAACTAAGCTTAACTTCTGGTATAGACCGCAGCATCATTTGGGTACTCATCCAGCATAATCATATATGACTGACCTGTCGTTTAACTGACTAAGAGATTATTTTATCAAATTGTTTTAGCCAAATATGTTTCAGAACCTTGTGTAGCTGAATCAAGCCTACCTAGATTTTGTGCACTTTGAGAGGGACATGAATTTGTGTGTAATATATTCTGTTTGAATACTCTTCTCTTACTCTTTGTGTGGCAAGACAACGTCAGGTGCCAGGGCAAGACTTGCGAGGTTATGTATCCCTTCGGATGGACAACGATTTGTTTTCGATGTGTCTTGTTTGGCATCACAAGAATCCTTAATCAATTTACTGTTTATGAATCTTAACCCTAACCTTTCACAAGACAATGCAACTTGCATCTTCAGAGCACGAAAGAGCCGAAAATCTAAGCTGCAATGTTCTGAGAAGTTTGTATGGGTTCGTAAATAGTAAACATGCATACACGGATTAAGGTCTCCAGTGTTGGTAAACAAAATAAACATCTTAACCTTAACCATTTAGTGCCGATTACACCATGTGATAGCTTGTAAATGGCTCGAAGTTTATTACGGTTGAATGTGAAATTTTTAAGTATTTAAGTTCCGAAAACTTATAATCAAAGCAATAATACGAGGGCAGCCTTTTAAGTTTTTACAAACGCCTGTTATTGTGAAAACAGTGGCAGCTTAGAAACTGAGTAGTTTGTTTACAGTGAGCGTTTAAAAAAGCGATTTTTGAAAAAATTAAAATTTCAGGTGCAGGTTTTCGTTGGATGATTGTTTACGATTTTAGTAAAGGCCTAACTCATCAACAATGCATAGAACCGCTTCGTTCAACTTTTGGTAATGAAGCACCATCAGAACAGACTGCTTACAACTGGTTTGCAGAATTTCATCGTGGTCGTGCGTCCATCAGTGATGAATTTCGTGAAGCTTGACCAAAATCGGTTGTTACTCCAAAAAACATCGATGCTGTGCGCAACATCATTGAAGAAGATCGCTCAAAAAATTCGACCAAGGAACTGCTAAATTCGTATACAACGTCATAACAGGTGACGAAACTTGGATATATTTGTATGAACCGGAAACTAAGCAACAATCCACTGTTTGGATGTTCCAAGATGAACCGAATCCCACACAAGTTGTTCGTTCACCGTAACCGAAAACGTATTATATATAAGCATCATTCTTCAATATGACAATGCCAGCTCTCACACAGCACTTCAAACAATTGATTATTTGAAGGAGAGAAACATTGAGTTAATGTCTCATTGTCCGTATTCACATGATTTACGACTTCTTTGTGTTCCCGAATGTCAAACAAAAAATGCGTGAACAGCGATTTTTATCACCTCAAGAAGCTGTTGAAGTTGTCTTCAAATACCATGTTTTTGAGTATCAACTTCAGAGTGGAAAAAATGCTTCGAGAATTGGTTTGAACGCATGCAAAAGTGTATAAATCTTAAAGGCGAATATTTTGAAAAGAACAGTTTGCTCAAAAAAATTTTTCCATTTCCTAGTTTTTGCAAAAACTTAAAAGGGTGCCCTCGTTGTAGTCTATCTAGACTTGAAGAGTAGTAAGTATAACTGGTACTTTACTAGGGCCAGAAGGTAGAGTGGTTAGCATTAATTACACTTCAGCCGTCTATTATTTCCCCAGGGGAAATTCCTAGGTATTCAATTTTAACGTTGAGTCGGTCTAGACACGAAAGTGCCTTTTAAAAACCCATATAAATAGATATTATGACCGTTGTCAGATAACTACAAAAAACATTATTTTTCGCTGTACATGTGAAATTTCGTTAAAATCGATGCAATAATTTCTGAATTACAGAACGAGTTTCACCTCTGCACACATACTGTATATATGTGTGTGTATTTATACATATAGCACAAAATTGAACATTTTCGCGATAGCAAAACATTTCCATCCCGGAAATATGGGAAAGTAAAAATGTATTGGTATTTAACTAAATTTAATATAAAAAAATAAAAATTTTAATTGTAATATTAAAGTGTATGATCCATAATACATGGTTGTATCCGTTTTTCACTATTAACTATTTTCGCCGATTTTAGGAAACTGCACATTGTTTGATATTGCAGTTCCTAAAATTCGTATTTAGATAGACTACGATGAACTCTCCAAATATAACTGAGTGGTGTTTCCAACACTTCCCATGGTGACAACTTTTTCCAATGAACTGTAAGAGATTTACAGTCACGCAGAAAATTAATTTTCTCCGTAATTAACCGCGAACTCAGCTGTTTTAATGATAATATATAGCAATTCCGACCAAAAACTATTTAATTGCTTAACGCTTACGTTTTATTTAAAAACCGTCAAGGTTAAAACGTAAAGTAATGTAACGAATTGTTGTTAAAAAGTCACTGGAATTCCATAATTTTTTAACCGGTTAAAACATAATAAACATATGAAATGCAATTAATTTAAAATACCCGCAGCGAAAAAAGCCCACAGGTTAATAACCCTAATACAATGTGCAACAAACGATTAAGGCGAAGGCCGTTGTAATGCTGGCGAGTTTGGGGATTACAATTATGCTTGTATTATTATTGAAAGTTGCAAAGATGCCGATAGATTTCTATAACAGCCACATTTAATAATAATGTACACTGTTATGAATGACATGCTTTATAGTAGGTATTCAGCTAGAACTTTGAGTTGGTAAATTAAAAAATGACATCACACGTTGGTTGTCTAATTAACAGGAAAAACCCGCTATGAAAATAAATTTTCAACAGTGCTGTACGTTACACCAATGAAATAATTCGTTAATGTTCGGCTTGGTATCTAAAGTCCTCAAAGAATAATTTCTTCCAATATCATGAAATTTTATTGAAATAGTTCATCGATATTTTCGTTAGAAAGTTTAGCTCTTAACTATTCATTGTTGGAAAACGTTTTTTAGAAGCGATGGAAAGTTTCGTAATTGATATTTTAACGATCTGTAAGTTGTACTGCTTGGAGCATATATTTCCTCCGACAACTTAATTATTAAAATACCCTAGTTATAGCCCGAGTGCCTAAGTTTACATCCGATACAATCAGAAAACTTGTTACTCAAATTATTACTCTGCTCGAAGCAGACGTTATCGACAAATAATTGTACCTTTTAACTTCAGCAGTTTTCGAATTAGAGCCGTTAACGTTATACAAACAAAACAACACTTTTTATTGTTCCAAATAATTTTTAATGTTTTTTTTCCAATATCTTACTTAAATTAAGTTTGGGAAGAAAGCAACAATTGTATAGAATTTATAGCAATAAGTTGCTTTCTGGTCGTATTATTTAACTATGCAGGGTGGGCCAATGCAATAAAAACGAAACAGACCCGACTGTTCATATTTTACGTCATTTTAAAAAAAATTGCTCGGACCCGTCAATGTTTGTTTTGAGGAGGAAATTTTTTGCGTTTATTTTCAACCTTGTCTCTTCAACCTCCTTGCTTCAGGACGTCGAAAATCGCTTTCAACAAAACCTGTACTGTATGGATGCTGGAGGTCCACATTTCGAACATTTAATAAAGTGAAAGTTAAGGTAAATTTCTTAATCAATAAAACATTACTGGTGTAAATTATTGCAAAAATGAAAAATTATAACTTATTGGTTTTTGGCGGTTTACTATCTCTAAAAGGCATTTTCTCGAAAAATACTGATTTGAAATTTGAAAAACTAGGAAGCATTAAAACAAGAATTTAATACCCTTTAAAATGATGTATCACTCGACTCCACTTCTCATTTACAATTTTAGGGGTGAAGCGTACTACCCCTAGGAGGTTGAAGTGACATGGTTGAAAATAAACGCAAGAAGTTTCCCCCCAAAACAATAACTGACGGGTTCGAACGATTTGTTAAAAATGACGATAAATATGAAAAGTCGGGTCTGTTTTGTTTTCAGTGGCCCACCCTGTATAACAATTTTAACCACATATAAACATTACCTTGCTTAAAAGTAGAAAAGAGCAGTAAAG
>JABXWE010063864.1:0-12129 GCA_014611495.1 Limonius californicus
GAAAACATAAAAAATAAGACTTGGAAGGCCTGTAACTTTCTTAACATTGAGTTTTGAGCGTTTCTTCATAGGAACTTGTGCCATTATTTTGACCCATAGAATTACGTCCCGGCGTATGGCCATGGTAAATCCGAACACCCTGTATATTCAAAATTCGAACAAACTTAAAATATCAACCCACAATCAGAAAAAAAGACTTCCTAATTGGGCAATCGCTAATTTGAACATTTTCTAATTCTCTAATTGAAACATAATTATCTCTTATGTGTTTCTAAAAATTTAGCAAAGATGTTATCTCGTTGAGTTAGCCATTACGAATTTTTAAAATATGAATATTTATTTTACAAATAATTTTTGAAAATTTAACATTATAATTCCTAATTGTGAAAAAACCATGCAAACTGATAGGGTTTTCGTCTTTCTTGGTATTTCTAAAGAATTGTCAATTATATTTTATTATCTAATTATTTAATACAACTTTTAGAAAGTGCGAATGTAGTTTTTCCAACAAGGTATACACTTTAAATTGAAGGCAATTAAAGAAAATCTGCCTAATTTAATTGGGTTTCTTCTAATTAAAAAAGTTGTCAATTCCTGTTTGGTTCGAATAGCTTGACAACTTTATGGTTATAGAGTTACTGAACACAAATTTTCAATAAATAATTCTAAATATTAGAAAGTAAATAAACAAGGAAGAACCTTCCACACTGGGGAAAAACCATCAAACTAAATTATTTTCCATTTTTCCTGTTTTATTGGCTCTATTTCATAATTAAATTAATCTCGACGTCGATATATCTCGCGCTATGAAGTAATAGGCCGGCTTTGATCGTAATAAAGAGTGAAATGTGAGTGGTTTCATGTTTCCCTTCAGTATTACGTTTCAGTTGGATTGAAAAAAGATCCCGCTGTAACCGCTGTAAGACATAATGCCCTGCTGAGATGTTTCTATTAACACTAATTTGTCTATTGACGGACACATATTTTGCCGTGGAGGCATTGGGTTAACCACTGTACCGTGAACACAATTCATAATTCATAATCACGATTGCTTTCAGGGGATACGACTCCTATTAAGAAACAGTATTTGAAAGGTTGATGCGATGTATGTTTCTACCTGTGTGACATAAAGAAGACACTAAAACCTTCTAGAAAAAAAAAACAAAAATATTCAGAAGTACAAACAGACAGACACGTTCAGATACATTATTTCATGTAATACAAAAACTTGGCCGCTGTAGAACATCACGACAACTGAATAACTAATACACGTATTGAGAATATCATATCCCTTCGTTTCACTTGTGGTAAGTAGGTAGTTACTCCTGGTATAATTTTCGAAATTTTCTAAAAGTCTGTCACGCCTATTAAAATTCACACACAAAAAAAAATAATACCATAAATATTAGCGAAAAAGTCCAAACCCCTCTTCCTACTACGCCACTGATCTGTAGATGAATACTCAAATGATCATGTTAGCATCCCGGAGAACTCAATCGAAGATGGGCTGAGTTCCAATAAAATAAATAATAGGCGCCACCGACTTGTAAACGTACTAACACAATCCTAGGTATAAACAATTAGAAAAGTCGGATTCTCTGGTCCAGCATTCACCTACCTTTTCTTTTGTAGTAGTTCTCTCTTTAATCTGATATTCAAGATTATCGTCGTAAATGAAAAGACAAATTGCAAATAAGTTAAATTTAATACTCAACAAATAATCCCCCATGAATCAGTTTTGAATATAACATAAATAACGTTAGTGAAGTCAATTTTACGTAAATGGTAAACAATCACCCTGCTGAAAGCAAAACTCACACAAACCCTAGGTAATTATTGCGTAACGAAAGCACAAAAATAATTAATAAACTTAATAAGCAAAACGCATACCACACGAAGAGATCTCCACGATTTGGCGAGCGATAAAAATAAACAATATCATTAATTAAAACCCAACTTGAACTACAAGACGCAATAATACACGACGGTTGGAGTACCCTGTATATTAAGAAACACGTAAAATTGCCGTACTATTACAAAATAATTATAAAGTATTTCAACCCCAATATCATAAATTTTATAATATTTATGAAGTTTAATAATATAAGAGTAATTATTTCTACGAAATTGAAACAATTTATCAATAAATCAACTGATAATTCCAGTTCAAAATGCACTTCCCTTAACAGATGTTTTCTTATCCACGAAACGCAGGTCTACAGTGCAGACGACTCGAACACAGGTGGTCAGGGAAATCCAGGTATCTTCGCTGCGAAGTGGCTCGGAATATTCGTGAAACGTAAATTTTTCTGATCGTTATCACTCCCAATTCCTATATGGACGGATTAATTACCCCACACTTCGTGCCTAAATTTTATTAATATACATAAGTTAATAAGCAGATCCAAGAAAATCGAACAAGACAATCGCTCGTAAACAAAAACTCACCAGATGTTTTATATACTTGCGTGAACACTAGCTTCCTCAACTGTGGTATATTATATCGGAAAAACTTCCTGAGTTGATCACTTCCAATCGAAGACACAAAAACTCTTAAGTGGCGTAGATTTTTAGAATGGAATAACTTCCCTGTCATCAACGACTAATTTCAATCTTACGACACATAAATACCTCCAGAAAAAGAATCGTACTAGCTTGTACAACGGATTACGTACAACTGTCCTGTATCCAAAAATCTCCCCTTAAAATTTGAAACTTGGACTCGCCCAAAATTCTACAGGTCGACCAACTTCGAAATATTGAACTTTACTAAAAGCGAAAATATCACCAGACGCAAAACGGATTGCTTCAAACTAGGCGTAAGAACGTTACAAGTCCCGTATAATCTTGAAATACAGTGTGGCAAAAACAGAAGCTTCCATTTTCTAAAGAACTCTGGTTATCTCAAGAAAAGAAATATTCACATTCAGCAAAATCTTCCGATCACGGCAGAACGACACCAGTTTAGTATAAATATCTAAATAACACACATATTTTTAGAAAAGTTTTGTAAATATACAGTGCAGGACACTAGAAAATTGAACTTCCATTATTGACTTGCTGAAGAACTTACCTTCGAACGTATTTCTCAGGCAAAGTTATTTTAGATAATCTAAGCTCATCAGTTCCTACGGAAGATGGCTGCTTAGTTATCGATATGTGTATTTAGGTGTTATAAATATCCCGGCGGTAAGGTTAGATACATCTCCGTCCAATTGAACTTCAATTGTTGACTTGATGAAGAACTTATGTTCAGCGATATTCCTCAGCCAAGTTACTTTAGTTAGTTCAAGTTCCTACTGAAGATGGCGGCTTAATTTCTGAAATACATATTTATATGTTCTAAATATCACGGTAGTAAGTTTAAATACATCTAAGCTCAATTGGACTTCAATTGTTGGCTTAATGAACAACTTATCTTCAGAGATATTCCTCAGCCAAAGTTATCTTAGATACCCTAAGCTCATCAGTTCCTAGGGAATATGGTAGCTTATTTGCTGAAATACGTATTTGGGTGTTCTAAATATCGTGGCGGTAAGTTTAGATACATCTCGGTCCAAATGGAATTGAATTGTTGACTTGATGAAGAACTTATCTTTAGCGATATTCCTCAGTCAAGTTACTTTAGTTAGTTCAAGTTCCTAGGGAATATAGTAGCTTTATTGCCGAAATACTATTTAGGAGTTTTAAATATAGTGGTGGTAAGTTTAGGTACATCTCGGTCCAGTTGGACTTCCGTTGTTTACTTGGTGAAGAACTTATCTTCAGAGATATTCCTCAGCCAAAGTTACCTTTGATACCCTAAGCTCGTCAGTTCCTACGGAATACGGCAGCTTAGTTGCTGAAATACGGATTTAGGTGCTCTAAATATTGTCAATATTACAATTTACTTTCGGCTTAGACCGCGTCGTCATTTGGGAACTACACCCAGCATTATCAGGTAAGGACCGACCTGTAGCTTGTCTGCATTTACAAGCATTTGCTCTAGAAGTTTGAGCCATATACGTTCGTGATTTGGTCTCACGGACGCCAAACACTAGAACAATTTTTATTACACCTAAACTCAATTAATGATCAAATCCAATTCACAATGGAAGTAGAGGAAAATGGCAGTATTCCATTCTTAGACGTACAGGTCACACGGAAACCGGATGGCAGCTTGGGGCACGCAGTTTACAGAAAGAAAACACATACAGACAGGTGTTTAAATGCAAATTCGCATCATCACCCGATGCAGAAAGCAACTGTGCTAAAAACTCTAACAACCAGAGCAGTTCGAATCTCAGATGCAGAACACCTACAACAAGAGAAAACTCATCTCTTGATGTCCTTACAACAAAATGGTTATACAGCCACAGAAATTCAGAGAGCAATCCGCAATGCAGAACAGCCCAAGGCTAAGGAGGAACTGGCACCTCCGGAAGGCTTAGCTTTTCTACCTTACAGTAAAGGCACTACTGATAAGATTGGGCATGTTCTTAGAAGGTACAGCATAAAGACAGTCTTTAGGACTAATGAAACTTTGGGAAACGGTTTCAGATCCGTAAAGGATCATATATCAAATTTAAAATCAGCCGGGATCTACAATATCCCTTGCTCCTGTGGCTCAAACTACATCGGACAAACTGGTCGTTCCATTGAATTAAGATTGCGAGAGCACAAAGGTGATTGCAAACACAAACGCATCACAAAATCTGCGGTGGCTGAACATATTGGTTTAACTGGACATAAGGTGGACTTTGACAATTCTCAGGTGCTCGCCACAGTACCTCATTACTTCAATCGTATCATACGTGAAGCAATTGAAATTGAGAAACAATCTAACAACATAAACAGGGAGGATGGTTTTAAATTCAGTAAAGCTTGGACTCCAGTAGTTTATCCTCTAAGGACTTCTAAGCATCAATGATCTCACGATCACGCTCCACTGGATCCGTCTTTGCCCAACGGCGACAGCCAACCAGAACTCCGTCGTTCTGCCCGACTGGCTCAAAGAGGTTTAAATACCTCCGCTTCCCGGATTTGAGTTCAGTGTTATATTCACTCTGAAGATGCAAGCTGCAATGTCTTGCGAAACGTTAGTGTGTATGGGTTCCCAAACAGCTAACAGGCATAAGCCGATTAAGTATTATTGTCCTGGCAAACAAAATACATCAAGATCAAATCCTTGTACGCCCCAAGGTTTGATTAATATAAGCACACGGCCCTGTTTAGGCAGGCAGGGCCTATGAACGAATATAGCTCAAACTTCTAGAGCAATTAATGCTTGTAAAGGCAGACAAGCTACAGGTCGGGCCTTACCTGATAATGCTGGGTGTAGTTCCCAAATGACGACGCGGTCTAAGCCGAAAGTAAATTGTAATATTGACAGTTCGAGAAACCGCGAAAGCCTCAAAGAATATAGCTCTAAATATTGTGGCGGTAAGTTTAGTCTCGGTCCAATTCGACTTCCGTTGCTTACCTGATGAAGAACTTATCTTTAGAAGTACTCCTCAGCCAAAGTTACTTTAGATAGTCTAATCTCATCAGTTCCTACGGAATATGGTCAAATTATTTGCCAAATTACGTATTTAAAAACAGTACGGGTGTCGGTATCGCGGTAATTTTTTAATTATCAAGTATCGCGAATTTGCGATAGTTTGCCGATACAATTTTGCCGAAACACTGGAGAAATTCAAAATAAATAGTTAATTGCAGTTCCTAAACCTGTAAACCCTTTTAGATACTAATTAGGAAGGTTTAAATTGGGTAAAACGGAAAACCCTGAGGGTGTATGTTAAGCTGTTTATCCTTTCTACATTGGAAGGATTAACTATAACAATACTCATTACTTTATCTTATTGCCAATGTTCTTGAAATATTTTAATCTTTAACGAATGTCTTTTAAACACACAATTTTGAAAAATTTGCTTAACTTAAGAGTTTGGCCCACCCCAAAGTGCAAAATTTAATGTTTAATTCCCCAACGGAAAAATATTGCTTATGGTATAGCGATACCTTTTCAAGTATCGACAATCGGTATCGCGATGCTGTTTTAGGTATCGATTATCGGTATCGCGACACTGTTTCAAGTATCGACTATCGGTATCGTGATACTGTTTCAAGTATCGACTATCGATATCGCGATGCTGTTTTAACTATCGATTATCGGTATCGCGATGCTATTCTAGGTATCGGTAATCGGTATCGCGATACTGTTTCAAGTATCGACTATCGGTATCGTGATGCTGTTTAAGTATCGATTATCGGTATCGCGATACTGTTTCAAGTATCGACTATCGGTATCGCGATGCTGGTTTAAGTATTGATTATCGGTATCGCGATACTGTTTCAAGTATCGACTATCGGTGTTGCGTTATTTTCTGAAATAAGTACCTCGTATCGGTATCGTGATACTGTTTCAAATATCGACTATCGGTATCGCGATGCTGTTTTAAGTATCGATTATCGGTATCGCGATACTGTTTCAAGTATCGACTATCGGTGTTGCGTTATTTTCAGAAAGAAGTACCTCGTATCGGTATCGTGATACTGTTTCAAGTATCGACTATCGGTATCGCGATGCTGTTTTAAGTATCGATTATCGGTATCGCGATACTGTTTCAAGTATCGACTATAGGTGTTGCGTTATGTTCTGAAATAAGTATCTCGTTACGGTATCGTGATACTGTTTCAAGTATCGACTATCGGTATCGCGATGCTGTTTTAAGTATCGATTATAGGTATCGCGATACTGTTTCAAATATCGACTATAGGTGTTGCGTTATGTTCTGAAATAAGTTTCTCGTATCGGTATCGCGATACTGTTTCAAATATCGACAATCGCTATCGCGATGCTGTTTTAAGTATCGATTATCGGTTTCGCGATACTGTTTCAAGTATCAAATATAGGTGTTGCGTTATTTTCTGAAATAAGTATCTCGTATCGGTATCGCGATACTGTTTCAAATATCGACAATCGGTATCGCGATGCTGTTTTAAGTATCTCGTATCGGCATAGCGATGCCTTTTCTGATAAAGTATCGGTATCGTTATCGCGATACTTAAAAGAGTATCGTTTCGACTATTGAATAACGATTAATAGATACAGTGTGTATCATAAAATCAAAGTAGGTTGCTTTGTATGTAAGTTTAACTTATTCTAATTATAAAATTTAATGTAAAAAATTAGTAATTAGATTGCTTTGTTAGGCAACAATGAAATTTTTAGATTACATGGAGAAGGAAACCCCCTGCAATGGTAAGTTGCAATGTAAATTAAACCCGTTGTATATATAGTGCGAACAAATACAGTTTGTCTTATTAACAATTCGATTACTTTTGAAGGAAATTCTAGAATTAATTATCAAATAAAGAAGTAAAAGGAATAGAAATTGAAATTTCATTCCTAATTTTTCCTCTGACAATGATTTGTAATTACAAATTGGACAATAGAGGAAGAATTTCTCTCTTTTGTCAGCATTTCCTTTTAAATTAATTTTAAAATTTTGACGTTATACAGAATTAATGGCTAATAGTAAGTCACCCTAATTTTAATTCTATATCATTACTGTATATCATTTTTAATTTCCCTCTCAAAGCAATTCGGCTATAAATACAGGGTGAACGATAACATCGAAGTTAAAGAAAACCAATCAATTGAAGAGGAAGGTGAAATCATTATCAGGAAATTTTATTTTAAATGTATCCAAAATTTTAGATACAAAGTGGACAATAAACAACTTGTATATAACCAATTATATTACGTTTTCGAACAATTTAAAAATTTACGTTTAACGAGACATAATTTTCTTCTCAAGCATTTAAGCCGTTTTAAGGCAATTTTTTGGATCAAACATAAGGTAAACGCTGCTGACTTACTAACGTGTATGTTCATATTTTTTAATACTGTCCTTGTATATACAGTGTAGGTGCATATTTAATATTTATATATACAGAATGGTCCAATACAGGGATATCTAAAGTTTTATTTGTGGCTATTTACTGAAAATATTACACTTAAATCACAGCAAGGAGTTTTATTATTTTTTCCAATTAAAAACTCTTCAGAATTATAACAAATCCATTTTTGTTGAACATCCTGTAAAAAAATCCGTAAATTATTTTTAATCCCCAAAGCTCCATTTCGCTTGCAAACCGCAAAAGCTCAATTTTATTGGGTCCACAGTTTGGTAATGACATTTAGAACACGCATTCTCTCACCAACCGCAGAAGATCAGCCATTGAACAATAATTACACCATTTTTATGCAGAATAGACATCACGATATATAGGGCGAGTATAAATTCTCTCGGCCACCATAAATAAAGCATTTATAACCAATAATTGCCATAATTACGAGATGGCACTGCCATACAAATTAATTGAAACATTCCGCCTGCTCCGTCAATACCCATTAAAGGCAGCATCTCCGAAGTGAATCCACGTAATTGTTCGATTCATTTACTTTCGCATACAAGTACGGCGGATGTATTAATTGAAGGTACTGAGCATGGGTTGTGTAACGCTCAGCCGAGCTGTGGATGCTCTAAAGGCAGACATGTGGCAAAACTGGGTCTAAAAGTTTGTGAAATATGGATCTTATATCAGGAGCATACTCTCGCTTCGGTTAGACACGAAGATCTCTTGGTGAGCATCTCCTCTTACTGCTCATCCATCAGCGGTTCTCAATAGTTTAGCATTTTCGCTTTTTACCTGTAAATTGAGTACAACAATGTTCCGGCATTTAATAAATAAATTACTGATATTAAATTTTAACGTTTTGTTAGAATCTGTAGTGATTTACCATAAAATTATCTAGAAGTGATATTGCTACCCCATTCTATGGGGTAATTCCACCATTTTCTACCTGTTTCGTGGTGCAATTCCGTCAGTATTTAATTCAAACAATATGTTGCTTTATTAAAATAACATTTAGATATAATCAATTATGAATAATTTCCACTACAAATCTCATAATCACTGCAAATTTTCGTAGAACACAATCTGTCATTCTTTTTTGAGGTTTTGGCATGTTATCTATTCTTACATAAAAGTAAAGGCGAAATATTTAAACTTTTAATATTGTTACTTAAAAGTAACACATTTACTAGACTTTACGGGGTAATTCCGCCTTCCACCTATTCCGTGGGGTAATCCCGTCACTTTTTAGTTAATGCTATTTCGTTTCTTTATGTGAATATCATTTAAATTTAATAACTTCTGAATAATTTTCTTTGCGAATCTTAATGTAAGCGATTTCACCACTACAATTAGGGCTGTGACAAATATAAAAGCTTGAGAACGGCATTTGAAATAATAATCAAATTGGAACAAAAATATATTAGGGTGGTTAAACTTATTCGGTGGGGGGGTTATAAATGCATATCAAAACTTTTATCAAGATAATTCAAACCTGCTGTGAATCTGATAATAAAGAAATCAAACCATAAACTGTCTAACCAACACATACATCAAATACATTTTGCACCAACCTGTATGAAACGATCTCCGGATCACTCTTACAAATGGAGCAAGCTGTGCACACTCGAACGCCAAGGAACACGAAAAAGGCATAGAAAGGCAAAAGAAATTCGTACCTTCAGAAATTATTTTTCAAATATTCAAATCAGAATTATAAGTGCTTTCTTATTCAACAGACAAAATGACTTACAACAAAATTACACATGACAAACAACTTTAAACAATTTATTAGCACTCCTCAATTATATTAAATTTGCTTGTATACTAAACCACTTCCCATTTCTCTGGAATGTGACAACTTGTACACAAAAGCTGACAGGAAGCTGGTGACAAGTACAGATGTTTAAAGAAATTGGTGTCCTTTGTTTAAATTTACATTTAGGCCAACAAGTAAGTAGATTAAGTTTACACTAATTTCTTTAATTCGAATAACTCAAAAACCACTTGTAGTTTTCGTTTCGGTAATAACAAAAAATCCATATTCGATTTGTAGAAAACTTTTATATTGGTACTTTTATTTCTTTGATATTTAAATAATGATAATTATTCATATTTAAATATGGTTATTATTGTAGATAATGAGTTATAATTGAAGAGCATTTAACTTCATGTTCCGTTTACATACCAAAATGGTTGACCAACATACAATAAACAAAACGACGATCGATAACAAAAGATGATCAGGGGATGCTAACTTCCAATTCTGCGACCAAATTTCTACTTTTCTTGATATTTTCCAAAATTTCGACTTCCAATTTCGAGTATGTACTCAACCACTAAACACTGATGTACTGCCATTATACATAAATGGACACAAAAATAAATAAATTTGAGAAGCTGCCTAACCACGTGCGGTCTGGTAGATGGGAATTTTCGCAACTACTTCAACTTTTTAATCAACAAACCTCATATTTTTCCCCCGTTGCTAAGGAAACTGCATACAAACAACAAAAAATTAATTGCGAACCAGACAAAATCAGCCATTCAGGGCCAAGCATTAAATGACCAAAATTTACCAAGTTCCTATAAATTGCAATAACTTCCTCATAAAACATCTAACATCAAAATTGAAAACACCACTGTTCGTACATTAAAATTTGAACATTTTGATACCTCACTTGGTATATGTTTGAAAATGCATTTAGAAATTCACAAATATTTTTACCATAATTTTTAAATAAATTCTTAAAATTTAATTAAATATTTAACACAATCAACTAATAATTTATTAACATACTCTTGCACATCACTATAAACATACTTTTCTCAAAAGAAAAGCATAAAGCTCACAAAGTTACAAATTAGTATGTAACCGTCAAACTTGTTACATTTTTCTTATATTTTAATAATTGCACCTCAGGAATGCACAAATAAAACTGATAAATTCCTCAGCACCCTTATCAAAATGACTGTAAACAAATAAAACAAACCGAGAACCCAGAATTTAAGGATCCACCGCATTACGATGTCCACCCAATATCGAAAACTAGAAGTTCATCATTACTTAAGTATAAGTGATATTTTTATATCACTCTACGGGGTAATACCGCCATCTTCAACTATTCCGCGGGTAATCCTGTAATACATAAAAGTATGAGTAAAATAGTGCGACATAAACAAATAAATTAAAAAAAAATCATATTTGAATTTCGAATACTGTTACATAGAAGTGACATTTTTACCGCATCCCCCGGGGTAGTTCAGCCATGTTCACGAATTCTATGGGGTAATCCCGCCTGATTTGAATTAATGAAATACGTGGTTTAAATAAAATAATATTTACATATAGCTAATACCTACTGAATAATTTCCTTTGAAATACCATTCTTACAAACGTGGGCACAACAATTCATCGCAAAACGCAACCCAACAGTCATTTTTGTATCCGATAAGATCTATTTTGTTATATAAAAGTATAAAAGGAATAGTACGACATAAACTAATAATTTAAGAAATTCCTAATAATATTTTAATTTATATTACTGTTACTCAGATGTAAAATTTTCACCCCATTTTTAGTAGCAATTCAGCTATATTTACCTATTCCGCGGGGTAATTTCGCCTGCCTTTAATTTAATCAATATGTAGCTTTATGAGAATAACGTTCACACATAATCAATTATGACAATTACTTTGCTTACCGACCTGATCACTATAACTAATCGTAGAACACAATCTGACATTTTTTTGTCTTGAAATGTCCATTTTTGCTACATAAAAGTATAAATAAAATAGTAGGATATAAACAAATAATTTATGAAAACAGGCGAATTATATATTAATTTCAAATACCGTTATCTAGAACTGACCTTTGTACACCATTCTGTAGGGTAATACGGCCATCTTTACCTACTTCGTGGGGTAAACCCACCTATCTATAATTAATGTAGTATGTGGTTTGATTAAAATTCCAATTAGATATTTTCTGAATAATTTATTCGATAAGTTACATCCTTACAGACAGCAAGCAATTATCTTTACAAACCCTTGAATCATATTTAAATTTCTAATACCGTTACTTAGAAATGAACTTCTGACTCCGCTTTACGGGGTAATTCCACGGTTTTATCTATACCGCGGGGTAATTCCGTCATTTTTTAGTAAATGATGTTATGTTGCTTTATAGAAATAAATCATTTAAATATTATTCATATAATTAAATATAAT
>JABXWE010063865.1:0-11462 GCA_014611495.1 Limonius californicus
AAAAATGGGTTTAAACTGCAATTTATCTTATTTATGCAACTGATGCAGAACTTTTTCACGCCACTGTAAGTTGAACGTGGGTATTGAAAAAGCTGGGGATTTACAAAATTGACTGTTCTCGCTGTAATAATAAATATCTTGGGTAAACTAAACGTAATACTAAATCCTTGGTAAATCATATATTGCCCACTACGTTTACGAGTCGGTAGATGACATAAAATTAATAGATCTAAAATTGTTAAAGAAAATGTCTTCAATTAAAGATTTAAACTGCTATGAAAGCATTCATATTTTTAAAACTAGGAAGATTGTTTAAATTTAGAAAATGAGTCAGTTTCGAACTCGAATTTAATACATTCACTATTATTACCCCTTAATTACTTAGGACATTATAAGTTTATAAGTTCCTACTGAAAATGGCAACTTAGTTAGAAAATACGTATTTAGGTGCATCAAACATAGTGGTGATAACGGATCTTCTGAAGATTTTGTTATAAAGATATTTAAACAACTGCAATGAATGTGTTCCGTATGAAAGACGTATTTATTTATTATTTTGTTCTATACATTATACACCCTTACACCTTTGATCTTAACAACACCATAGGTAATTTCTTAATTACTTACTGTATAATAGCGTATGTACTTAAATTTCTTGATTTACATTCACTTCCGTGTATAAGCGAAGGTGACGCAAATGTATGCAAGGAAGGTCTCGTGCTGTTGCTAGTTCGTTTTGCATATGAAACACGAAACTCTGCAAGTGAGCACATTTAGCAACGCCTCACACTTATAATGATGCAAACTAACTAAATCCAAATCTTGGTGTAATAAATTAATAACTCATTCGCGCTAAAAGCTAACCATGTACAAAATCAGGTTGGCTCTGATATAGCAACGGATAAAATCGTGTGCTACGATATTGTTGAAGCTCGCGTTGGCTAAAATTTATACCCAGGATATTCCTGCTCTAATCTAGTGCAGAACAAGGGAGCATTTGATAATGAAAACATCAAGCTTTGTTACATTGTGTCTTTTACAAGCATAGCGGGTAAACAGAATACATTGGCGGTGGTTGGAGCGTATATTACGATCCCTTCTGTCCGGGATCACTGGAGTTTTACTGTCAGGCACGAGATGGGCGAAATGATGTGTTGACGTTGTTACAGCAATATGCCAGGATCCTAAATATTCACGAAATGCACGGACGAGGAGAAGAAGGAGATGAATATCGGGCATGGTGGATACAACGTATTGCAACTCTAGTGCATCGACTGACGTATCGTGAATTATTCATCAAGGCATGTGTCTCCTTGAAAGTCGGCGACATTTCGCAGCCGAATAATAGAAACACGTCGGTTCACGTACTCAATTTGAGTAACTAACATTGATGATAGCACTTTAACTTTTTGCCTGCGCTGTTTATATCCCCACATGCCATCCGCTCACAATTATTTGCAGTTTTGCTGCCTTGTCGTCGTTAATGGCAAGTGCTGCAGCGGATGCAATTCGCAAACAAGAAAATGAAACATCCTTTAATGTTTCCTTTATCTCGGCTTGAATGCAGGTTGGGACCAGTCGTCATTTTAACGAACCCGAAAAGGGACGGTAATTTCAAACTTTAATTCGAACGAAAAATGAAGTAATTAAAATCCGCAGAAAAATTACCCAGTCGGCTGCCTTCGTTAACGACGCAAAACCATTGTTCATAAACACTTCTGTTTTTAACCAGTCATTATGAACACCATTTGCAGGAAGCCAGCTCAAGCTGGACACAAGAACAAATGGACGGCTTTAGGAAAACACCCTTTAATAAAAGAAATAAAGTAGGTCAGTCTGTTATCACTGCTGGAATGAAGTTTACACGCCACATCTGGCAACAAAAAACAAAGAACGGATTTCGGAACGGTGGTCTCAAATTTCGTGCCACATTTAGATATAATAAAGATTTTTTGTTATTGTAACCGAATGACCTTCAACATGAGAAGTGAAGGTCGTCTAAATTTGCATTTGAATGTAAAGCTATAGAATAGATAGAGACGATGCTATTCGAAGTTCAGTACTTGTGTATAAGATTCATATTTAATAACGAATAATTATCTTCCAAATTTAAAGTTTTAAACCAATACTATCGGTACATTAATCTTACAATCTATCATTCATTTGGAATTTACACGTGTGGCTGCTCTAGATGCATAGTCCTTTATAATATATCGTAAAGCTATCAGAAAACAAAAAACCGGTTAAAAGTTATTGAAACAGAATACGAATGCCCAAGATGTTTAATAAAGTGAGACAACACAATTTGATAATCATGAAAAAGTTTAATCTCTTAAAAATAGTTCATTTTAAATTAAAGGGCAGATTTTGGCTCCTTCAATAAATCCCTGTTTTACTCATACGGTATATTTTTCCACTACCATAAACAAACCTCCTTCAAAATTGAAACTGAATGTCAGATGAAAGAACATTTACAAGAGCAACTTTTTAAGTTTTTACAAACGACCACGGGGTGGCGCTATTGAGATGTGTCTAAACTATTTTCGTACAATTTCATATTTGTTATTGTGAAAACAGTGGCAGCGTAGAAATTGACCGAGTAGTTTGTTTACAGTGTGCTACGTTATTTTAAAATTTGCCGCTACATTTGAATTAATGTCGTGCTTTAATTGCCACTTCATAAGAATTAAAAACGTTATTTTAATTGCCGTTTGAATGATGATAACGGTTTTGGTTATTTTGTTGTTTTTAAGGATTGATTTATGATAAGGCCAATTTCGATAGTTTCCCTTTGTAGGCTAGATTTACCGTTCAAAAACTTTTCCAGGAATTCCTTGGTTAGCAGTGCTAGCTTTCAAATATTGCTTCCCGAATATTCCTCGGAAGACGCACGTGTTAATTTCGTTCTAGAATTGTTTCGGAATATGTTGCAATATTTTGGGGGTAATGCAGGTTTGAGTCGCGTTAGTTCATCAGTTGACCTTAGATCTTCGCCAGACTCCGGCCTCCGAAATTCCATCAATCAGGGGGTGGGGGGGGGAGCGCGTAAATTAATTGAGTGCTGCAATGGATATCCATCGTGTGGTTTTCGTTTCGCTGTTTTACCGTGGGGTGAGAACAGAACTACGAATCTTGAAAGCTTTATAAACAGGAGGGAGGCACAATAAAGGTGTGTCGGATTCCCGTAAGCTGCTGGCTTCTCAGCCTTCCACGAGAACCTGCAATCAGCTGTGATTTGGAAGGTGGCGCCCACTATTTTTGACCCACTCTGTACACATCCAGGAAGATTTCCTGCCGTAAGCGATTTCCGTGAACTCCCACTACTCCTCTGAGCTAAGCTGTAGGCCTTTTTCCACCTATTCGGTTACGGGTCGACGGAAAAGCTCGTTTGGCCCGCGAGTGAGCGTTTAGAAAAAACAATTTAGTTAGAAAAAGTGGAAATTTCACGTGAAACAAAAAAACAACAATCCATCGAATCGCTTCGTTCAACGTTGGTAATGAAGCACCATCAGAAAAGATTGTTTACAATTGGTTTGCAAAAATTGGTCGTGGTCGTGCGTCCGTCAGTGATGAATTTCGTGAAGGTCGGCCCGTATCGGTTGTTATTCCACAAAACATCGATGCTGTGCGCAACATGATTGAAGAAGATCGGCATGTGACTTACAGCGAGAGAGAGGCATCCTTAGGCGTATCGAAGACCGCAGTACATTCAATTTTGCATGAACATTTAGCTGTGAAAAAGATCTGTTCCCGATGGATTCCGCATAATTTGACCGAAGCTCAACAAAGAGACTTGTGTTAATTGGTGTAAGGAAATGCTCGAAAAATTCGACCGCAGAACTGCAAAATCCATATACAACATCCTAGCAGGTGACGAAACTTGTATATATTCATATGAACCGGAAACTAAGCAACAATCCACTGTTTGGGTGTACCAAGATGAACCGAATCCCACAAAAGCTGATCGTTCACGAAGCACTTTCAAGAAAATGATCGCTTGTATCTTCGGTTGTACTGGACATGTCGTAATCATTCCTTTATAGTTTAGAGGATCGAAGAACAGTTAATGCTGAATGGTACCTATACAACAATTTGTTTCTCAGAAATCAGCGACGAAATGAGGTAAAACAACCGAAAACGTCGCATCATTCTTCATCATGACAATGCCATCTCACCTGATTTATCGCCTAACGACTTCTTTGTGGTCTCGAATGTCAGACAAAAAATGCGTGGACAGCGATTTTCATCACCTCAAAAAGCTTTTGAAGCCTTCAAAAACCTTGTTTTTGAGATACCAACTTCAGAGTGGAAAAAATGTTTCGAGAATTGGTTTGAACGCATGCAAAAGTGTATAAATCTTAAAGGCGAATATTTTGAAAAACAATAAAATAGTTTGTTCCAAAACAATGTTTGTATTTCCTAGTTTTTGTAAAAACTTAAAAGGCTACCCTCGTAAAATGCAAGCAGACGTGGAATGGATCTAAAAAAATTTAACAATGGAGCAATATGTATTTAACAACGTACCGATTTTCGCAACCTATTTGTTTCTTTGTGCAATTGGCAATATATATAACATGCAGGATGTAATTAATAAACTGTTGAAATATTCAGACACAAACATTTAGTAGAGATTCCGCGTTTTTATTTTAATTAAATTGCATGCGGAATATTACATTTTTTTTACCTCGATGTTTAATAACTTTGGGGACTAATGCTAACAACAAGATTGGCGAAACTTTAATAAATAATTATAAACTTCGTTATAGCAATATACTGACAAGTAAAATAAATTTAATTCATAGCATAGAATCATTTTCGTTCTGTGTCTAAAGTTAAAGGGGCCAAAATACTGCTTTTAATTTGCGGTTACATTTTCCTTAATATCTTCTACGTTCTGAAATTATTGCCCTTTTGGAATAATTTTCACTTTAGAAAATAGGAAACAGCCTATAATTAATATCAACTGCGTGTTTCATGGGAAATAACTTCACAATCAGTACAGAATGGGCAGGTGCATTTCTATGCAACTATAACCAATTACTCTTTTTTTTTAAATTGCAGTTACACTCGAGAAATGGACGTAAACATTTTCTTCAATTTCAAGGTAGAATTCACTATTTACTGCCATAAATTATTTATGAATCACACCATGCTTGTCAAAAAGGGCGTTCGAAAAGCATGGTTTTCATTCTGGATTTTTGCAATTGTGTTGGACGAACTCTACATAGGCCTTCCTCTTTCCGAAATCATGTATAATTTTTAGAATAGTCTCCTTATTAATATTTAAAGCATCTATCGTCATGCAATAGGTTATTCAGCGATCTTTTGCTACACTTTCACAAACTTTTGCGGCTGAATATGTTTTGCGAAGGATCGACGGACACCTGCTTGTAGTCTAATTTTGAACATCCTCGGGGCGATCTTTAAAACCTTTTAAAACCATTCCAATATACTACTGCGACTTTTATCACCGTAAACAGTTTTCGGCATTTCATAAGTTTCTGTTGGAGTTTTTCTTAATTCGGAGCAAAATTTCAACATGACGAATAACAAAAACCAACGGCTGTTCAGTCTTGGCTTGATCACCCACTATTGATAAAACTGTGCACATTATGTGCTTTTGGCTTATGTCCAGGTGATTCAAGTGCTACAGAATCAATCTGTGAATTAAATTGTCAAATCTCGTATAGGCCGAACAATTAGACATTTTCATACGACAAGCAACAAACAGGTATATGCTCTTATAAATATAAGCATTAAGAAAATTTAACTAAACTAAACAATTGTTAGAACCGAGCAATGCATCAACGTAAATCAAATAAAGGATTTTCAATCTTACATTCACTAACAAATACAATTTTGATGAATGAACGAACTAAGCTTTTAAATTTGCGGCTATTGGAATTTTTAGGATAGAAGACCAAAGCCAAGTTCGAAATCAACATTAAGAGACCGATTTATTGTATTTGTAATACTTAACAGCATGCATCACGGCAAAATACATAAAACGCAACAACATACTATCATAACCTAAAATTGTCAGCATTATTGTGAATTATTAATCTACATTTTTGGTTCTTAAATAAATACAATTCAGAATTATGCAATATAAACAATCTCTGTAGTCTGAGATTGTTTATATTGCATAATTCTAAATACTTTTTGCTTTTGGATTCGGAAAGTTGGTGCAAAATGATTAATGGAGATAACTTTTAATTGGTTTCATTATAAACAGTCCTACAATTTCTATGCGCTGAGAGTGTGTGCAGCCATTGCAGATTCATACGTGAATGCAAGCAGTGTATGGTAATGCATGTATTGCGTACCCAACTACGAAGGAATGGTGACGAAAATTTAAGAATAGAAAAGAGGGGACTCTGGATGCGCTGCGACCAGTGTGTGTATCGGTTGCATAGCAGAACACTGCGGACGCCGATCATAGGGTATTCGCAGTCCAGTGCAATACGCGCTGATCTGTACTTGGTTAGGTGGACCAATATAGTCCCATATGGAACCAGTCGTGCTTCGGAGGGTACGTAAAACCGTTGGTCCCGGTTGTTACACGAACATCTACGACAATCGTAAACCATGTAATGGAACTTCTCTTCTCTGTTCGACGGGTTAGGCTAGCCTCCTGTCCGGCATTCTGCAACAAGGGCTCATAGAACCTACTCCATTGTAGGTAATTAACAGGCCATTGGCCTACAATTAGAGGAAAAAGAAGAGAAGAATATGGCGTGTGTGGAAGGCCTTATTAGAAAAAATCGTCGAATTTCAAATAGAGAAAATGCAGAAATTGTTGGTGCGAGTGTAGGATCTGTTCATAGTATTGCTCGCAATGGATTCCTCGTATCTTGTCTAATGAACAAAAATGCTTGCGAATGGGCTTATCTCTGCAACACTTCGCAGACTAAAGCCAAAATAGTGTATATTTTCTTCTGTCAATAGTCGCCGGTGACGAAACTTGGTGTCATTGCTACGAGCCATCCAATAAGTTGTCGTCGATGCAGTGGAAACATTCAACTTCACCACCACCGAAGAAGTTTAAAGCATAAGCTTCTGCAGGCAAGGTGATGTTAACATTTTTAATTGACCAGGAAGGACCCTTGTTGATA
Organism: Limonius californicus; assembly: GCA_014611495.1. Taxonomy (NCBI): domain Eukaryota; kingdom Metazoa; phylum Arthropoda; class Insecta; order Coleoptera; family Elateridae; genus Limonius; species Limonius californicus. The sequence continues at coordinate 7,116 of JABXWE010063865.1, forward strand.
GAATTTAACGAACCTGGAGTAAATGTCAATGCAAATCTGTACTTTGAACAAGCTTCATCAAGCAATAAGACGGAAACGTCCAGGAAAACATACGCGTGGGGTCATTTTGCTAGGCCTCATGTTGCTAATGTGGTTAAAGAAAATCTTCAACGAAAGAAATGGAGGGTTTTAGAACATCCACCCTATAGCCCGGATCTATCACCTTGCGATTTGCATATTTTTGGACCGCTGAAAAAGGCGTTATGGGTCGACATTTTGAATCTGACGCAGAAGTACAGATAGCTATGGAAGACTTTAGTCACAAGAATTCTATGAGCAGGGTATACGTCGGTTAGTAAAACAATGGGATAGATGTCTTAACTGTGACAGTAATTATTTGTACTTAAATTGTTAAATAAATTTGTTATGAAGCAAAGATGGTTTTCAATTGGACACACCTCGTATGTATTGACATATCAAGAGTTATCGGTATATTAATGTCTACCAATATGAAAATATATGAAAATAAAGTAAACACCAATATTTAAATAATGATATAAATAGGAAATAAAATAATAAAATATTTAAATCGCACATAGTTATTGTCGAATCGAAATATCATTTTCATTCTTGTTCCTATTAGTGATTCCTTAAATATTTAATTTTAGAATTTGATTACGCCATTTTTGGATATAAATTATAATAAACTAAAATTATATCTATTATCTCCCATTTTCTTCTATATATGACTATTTAAACATTTAGGTTTTTGTTCGTGAATCAGCGTCAACACACGTTTTCTAAATACAAGGCGTACAAGGCAGAGTAATAAAAGCAACACAGATTCTCTCATAAAATTCTTTGAAACGTCCCTATTCGCATTCAAATATTTCGTTACAAAAGTTGTGGCAAAAAAACGAACGGGTAAAGTAGCTGTAACACGTTTCATTTGTGGAGCAGGAGGGCTCGTTCTTCAATTTTCGCGAACAGAGAGAGCCGTGTCATCATGCAAATGGACAAACAGTGGTTTCACCTTAAAAGCAGAAGAAGTACGAAAAAGAGAAAAACAATAGAAGGGAAAATTCCGCATACAACAGGACATTATTAAAAGCTTTTACTTTTACGGTGGATCCCACATGGCGAGACATTTCGGAAGAGATATTTTTTACATAATTCACGCGTTATATTCCGGTGTCGTAAAAGCAGCGAACGTGGGGGCTGCTGCTGTGTACGACTAGACCAGGATGCATATAAAAATATGACATGCCACATAGCATCCTAACGTAGGTGCAGAGTATATAACGTTTTACGATCGTGGCATCTGTGCTGCAAGATAACGATCTTATTATATAAATGTTCATCTGCAAAAGGAAAAATAACGACCGCAACGGTTCAAGAGAATTCTACATAAATTATTGCAAAAATCCCAACCTTGGTCTATACAGTAAAGTCAACAGAAAGCAACAAAAGAAAGGGTGATTCGAACACAAGCAATCGAATATTGTTGTAAAATACAAAACATATGACAGTTACGTAAAGTTCAAATGTAAATGCATTCAGATTCGAAATTAATATTTATTGCCAAACAAGAACAATTCAAAAAAATCCCGAAACAATGTGAACGCGTTAATAATAATATATGAACCTTCTCTAGCATTTTTGTTGTTTGACGTTAAACAGTAGGTCCCCTATGCTTCTACCTTAGCGCTAAGGAGAAGCATGTGGCAAAGAAAAATTGTGAGTGTCCAGGAGTGGAACGAAAAGTCTGTTAACAAGTATAAACATAATAACTTCTGCGTGTTTCACATATATCAACATAATCAGGTGAGACGACGTCCTACCAATATAATATGTATATGTGATAAAAAAGTTTTAAAATTAGGGAGGGTTGTGAACATTTTTTGGACGTCTGAGACTAAACTATAAACGAATACTAATTTAAACAACTGTCAAATTAAAATTATATATTTATCTGTCAATATGTGTTTAATCTTGTTGTTGTAAGACAAATAATCACCAATGTCCCTCAACATCCCTCCTTGTATTATAACAACAAGTTGACCTTTTATACGACATACGCTGAGGTTAAGTTGTTGTTGTTTGTGTTTACATTCGAAGAAATAAACACAAGGTACGGCCGGTACGTAACATGACAGCTACGACATGCCTTGTAGCACTCACAGCCAACCCTAATTTGAAAACTTTTTGCCGCTCGTTAGTTATTAGTTCCATTAATGTGATATTGTCTAGCTAGTCAAACCTATGTATAAAATAAGCTTGTCCGACATTGCTATCGTCATTTCGGTAACACGTTGATGCGCTATCTGCTTTACATATAAACAAAACGATGTGCACATACTCGTTACTAGTTACTAGTTAGTGTAAGTTTCTAATCTGCTAGGGAAGTTATTGAATTTATTTCTAGTTTTTGAAAATTAAATAATGCATTACGATTTTCTAACGCGTTCACTTATTATGAGATATTTCGCTAACACAATAAAACTAATTAATTATTAAGCTGTATATCTGAAGATCTGCTAAATTATTTTGATTGTCATAAGGGCCCTGCATATAACCTTAAATTTTAGTTATTCTACTGCTCTCCCAGTGGGCCAACTAAGTTATGCTTTTATTATTAAATGAAAGATTATCTCGTATTTTTTAACAGATTATAATATAATATAATATAATAATATGTACACTGGGTGAATTAAAATTCTAAAAGTTAAATTAAAGAGAGATAGAAAGGATGCCATTAAAAAACAAAATAGAATTGAAGAAAAGGTAAAGACGTTAAAGCGTGATTGAAGCAGGCCTACAAACCGTGTTGAAAGTTGCTAAAAAAAGCAGAAATCGTGCACTATAAAATAAAGATAACAAAAAAAAATTGAAACAAAAGTAATGAAATTACTAAGGAAAACGCAACTAAAGAGTTTCAAAAAGAAAACAAACCTACTCGTGTAAACAGCACTTTTAGGTAAAATATGACAAGAAATTTAGTTAGCAAACAGAAACAATAGAAAAATAATTCTTCATTTTCCGATGTTGTTAAAAAAGAAATAATACTTTAAAGACACCGAAAAATCTGATAAATAAAAAGAAGATGTAAAAAGGAGTTTACAAAAGCTTAACATCTAAAATGGCATAAAAACAACTTGAAGAAGAAAGAGAAAAGGATAGAGAAATATACAGCAATAAAACCAGCAACAATTGATAAACAATTCAACGCCTAAAAGTGGAAAACAGCTAGTTCAAGCTATCGAAGCAGAAAAAGACTTAAGAAGACCCTGGTAAATAACGAAAACACGAAAATGTGCCCCGGAAAGAAAGACTTTTTGTTACGCGGAAGAGTAAAAACACAAAAAAAGAGTCTTATTGCATTCGTTCAAAAATCTGCACAGGAAGTACGTAGAACCCGAAGCAAAACACAAGATTTCATTAACAACGTTTTGGAAATATCGATCATTCTGGATAGTTCTTCCGAAACAGAGAAACAGAGAGAAATGCGTATGTAGTATAAGCATGCAAACATGGAACTGATAGCTTCGAGATTGTCTAATGTTAAAAATTGATAACTAGCAAGCGCCTAGATGAGCTTCTGAAAGGTTTCAACGGCGATGACAAAGACATAAATTGGATGCTTCGACTTGGCAAAAATGCAAATATAGAGTTTGTAATTTAAAAACGTCCAAATAACAAAAGCTTATACTTCTTTGTACATTCCAAATACGTGATAATATTGAAATGAAGTACTTGAACTGCAGAATACTACATATCACGTGTATTTTTAAATACCATCAGAACAAATCAAGTGTAATCTTTTATTTCATAATTATTCTTCGAGTCTTAAAAAAAGCAGATGATTCATTATCAGTGTAAAGATTTGTTTAATTATTCTAAGTACTTATCATTTCGGCAACAAATCATCATTACGGTAACGATCATAAATACCTTTTTTTTCAAGTCTACTTCACCATTTGGGCATAAAATAAATCCCTATTAATGAGGGTGGTACATTTTAACTGTACACCCCAAATAAATGGCAATGGAAGAATAAAAGAAAGTTTTTCATAAACTTTGGGTTACAAAATCTAAATTGTGATGGAGCTTAATGAAGGTTTTACATAATTTGAATTAGCAGATTAAATTCAAACTTTAATTTTAGATATAAATGGAAAACTATCACATATGGAACGATATTATGTGGATTTTCCGTAATCTCCTAAAGTTACATAGTATCTGTACAGTATTACTGATATGTTACCGAAACTATTTTTTTTTTTAACTTTTCCAAAAAAAACCTTCTTTAAATAAATATTACCTAGTAATTTTCACAGCTAATATATTCAAGAATTTTAAAAATTAGAA
>JABXWE010063869.1:0-16282 GCA_014611495.1 Limonius californicus
TTTGTTTTCTTCTTCGTTCTTTTACTGCGTTCTGCAGCCCTTTGTTGACTGATCACCAACAACCATCCCCTGTCTTTTCTTCGTCCTCTTTCCGCCCTTCTTGGTTCTTTTGTTTCGGTTGGGTCTTTCCCCAATCTTTCGTCTGCTGTGATGGGGCGGGGCGTCGTTCCACAGCAGTGGGTTTATTTTCGTCGATATTTTTGGGTTGGGTTTGTTTGTTGTGTTGTGGATTTCACTTGGTTTTTTTGATTTTTTTTTTGTTGATACCCTCTCGTTTTCATCTGTTCTTTTTCGTTTTGGTTTTGTTCCTCGATTTTCCACTAACTTTCTTTACGGCCCCCGTACGGGCGACCGGAGTCCGCGAAGATCGAAAATGGACTCACTCAAAATGTAATGGGGACCTGCACTTCTCCCACAAGATATTGCACCACATTTCGAAATCTTACGCAAGAAGTTCCAGAAGGAATTTGTTTTTAACGCGCGAGTTCCAGGAAGCGTTCGAGGTCGACCGCGGAAGAAAAACAAGAGCTTGCGATTTTAACACAAAGAAACTGTTAACATATCTCGAACTTCGAAAGACAAAACAAAATACCGAAATGGTAACCCAAAATAAAACTACAATTAAAATAATGATATTAATTCTAACGAAGCGGCAAACAAATTAAGAAATTAATTCAAGTGTAGCGGCAAATTTGAAAATCACATAACATATTAATACATTCTATTACATAATTTGTGTTATTGCTGTAAATAAAAAGAATAAATAAATTCCCTTTAGTACGGACACCCCTCCATAGTGGACACTTCTGCTGGTCCCACGAGTGTCCACTATAGAGAGTTTTCACTGTATATATTGTTATAATATAATCGGGTAGTTAAGGAGAAAATAATAAACAAACAAAAAATAAATTAATTTTTAAAATTTTCCCTTGCAACTAGCAATCATATTAATTATTTAATTATAACTTTTGATACTGTGAAATTAAATTTAGGCGCCAGGTGACAAATTGAAAACTTGCCTCCAAAAGAATTAAATAAAATATACCACAGTATAGCTCTCGAGCATGATAACTACGTCACAGATAGTCGGTTCTTAACGTTCTGGAATTCTACGAGCAAATGGACATATAAAAAGTATAACCTAACTACGCAAGTTGGCTTAACTCGTCAGCCGATCTGCGTAAAAACCTATAAATGTCTTTTAGAACTCACATACAAATTAAAACAGGTTAAATATAATCTGGTGGTGTCTTCTTCTGTGGTCTGATGCTCTGGTATATCCTGTATAGGTATGTATTGTATGATTTACCTTTTAGTAGCTATCTTTTCATCCTCATGTGAATATTTTCGTAGTTCCGGTGCTGACCTTGAAACACATTTAGGAAGCGTGCGCAGCAGCGACCAAAACTCCAATATTCAACTGCCAATCCCAAAAACTTCCACTTGGATTAAACTTTCTCGATAATTACCTTGGTAAGTTTAACTATACCACACTTTATTTAAATAAACATGTTTTTTACATTTTAAATTTCAGGAGCAATACAAAATGCGTGTCTTCACACGTAAATACCAACAAGCTCCTCTTAACATTGTTCTATCAACAACTCCCTAACAACAGACAAAAATCCATAGCAACGATGCCAAAATTACGTAAAAATTAACAGAGGATACATGGATCTAAATACAAATTACAATTTTAATTTTGACAGGTAAAAATAAATATTTTAAAATGTTCATAAATTATCGGCGCCACTTTCCAAACTAGTTTTGATTTAATAAACACTTTATACACGTCCAAAATTAACCTCTAAAACACCCTTGGTTCAACACAAACGTCCAATACACATTTCCATACATTGCTCCGACAATGCTGCATATTCTTTCGTGGTTCATAAAATATCAGAGCTAAGCTTGTAATTGAGTTCTAGGCAATTTATATTATCTTTCCATATGTGTATCTTTACATATAATCTTCTAACTAAGAATATTTAACAAAAATTCTTTTTGTCCTAGGTTTACATAAAAATACGAGTATGGCAGAGTTTCCAACCAAGCAAGAAGTTAACTGCGTTATGGTCTGCCCTTTATTATAATCAAAAAGAATCCGAATTTCAAGACAAGATAAAATGAACGAGTAAATATGGGCATGGTTACAATAACAATTGTTCTCTAGATGTGCAAATAGAGAATGGAATAGCATCTAGGTCTGAAGATAAAGCATCCGCATTAGAAAGAGAAGAAGCCAATGAATATTGTATAGAGCCAGTATTAGAAATTGAAGATCAGGAACACCAAGCAGAAGCAGAATTAGAAAGAGATGAAGACAGCGATTATGGCGCTGAAACAGAAATAGAAAGCGAAGACGATAACATAAAGTACCAAAAAGGAAAATCCAGAACAATTGCTAAAGCAAGAAAACAAGAAAGTGTGAAAAGGATTGCTGGTGAGAAATATTTAGGATATAAAAGAACGCAAGGGAAAATTTCGTATAATATACCAAGACCATTCAAAAGGCTGAGTGATCGCGGTTTCTCTCATACCGAGCAAACTCCCAAAAAGAACCGAAGAACATTTTTATGTGGTTCTATCTCAGAAACGAAGAGACAGCATATATTTAACCATTTTTGGAGAGAATTTCAGACGTGGGGTGAAAAGAGAGCATTCATAAAAGGGTTGGTTGCTGCTAGGAGAATTATAAGGAGCAGAAACATTTATATTCAAAAAAAAAACGAAAAAATTAGGAGGCTACGACATCCACCTACCAAAAGATACTGGCGATAGGATCAGAGTTTGTCGTGCATTTTTCCTAAGTAACTTGGATTTAGGAGAAGACACATTTAAACGCTGGTTGCAAAACAAGGAAAATCCACTAAATTACAGTAGTGAAAGTGAAAATGGGCAAGATGATGTTGATATAAATGAAGATGGGATGGGGACAGTAACAGAACATAAACAACCAGGCAGTAGAAAACGGAAGCAAACCCAAAGAGAAAACATTCAAACCGAAAAACGAAACAAGAAAACTGCAAATGTGCGAAAATGATTAAGTCTTGTTCCTAAGGTACCAAGTCACTACTGTAGACGCTCGTCACAGAAAATCTACGTGGAATCAGGCTTCAGATTGGTTCTACACATGTACAATGTTTTCCTGGAGTGGTGCAATAATAATAACATTCAACCAATAGGGCGAAAGCTTTTTGTGGAAGTTTTGAAGCAAGAAAATATTGCGATACACAAGCCACGGAACGATCAATGTGATACTTGTTCAGTTTTTAAGACTGAAAACATAGATGATGCTCATGTGGAGAAAAAAGGTCGCAGCAGAACTGCCAAGAAAGCTGCAAAAGAAGCGCGTCTGCAGATAGCCTGTTATGTTTAAAAATTGCAACAACCTTTTTGTTGTACATGAATGTATGGTGGGTGGCATAAATTTGAATTTGGCGCAAATTTTCCTTTTCAAAGTATTTGATTTCCTTTCTTCTTAGGGGATTTTCTGAATTTTTGGTTGTGTAGGTGGATTTTGATTGATGAGTGGGAGAATTTCCTGAAGTGTGGGTGATTTTTGCATGTCACTTCCGGTGTGGTTGTTGAGAAAAGCAGACTTCGACTGGTGAAAATTTTAGTGGTTGTTCTGGGTGTAGATTTATTCTTGAATCGAGTTTAAATCTCGGATAATCTTGAGCATCCGCCCCTGAAATTAGCATTTATGAAGTTTTCGTGCTGAGTTGTGAAGTTATTTGAGATGCTGATAGTAGCTTGTCTACGATTAATTAATTTTACCAGCCGCATGTTCGAAGTTTTGTGGTTTTGAACTTTTGGGAGAATTTGGAGGCTGCAAACGTCGCTGTAATCCATTCGCGGAAGGCAATCCTGTCCCTTTTGTGTCTGCGGAAGTAGAAGTGGGAGCCAAGCAGTCAAGACGCTGAAGATAACCCTTGCCGATACCTGTAGGAACGTTCGTCTTTCTGGTTGGATGCTACCATTCTGTCGTTCCTCATAGAGGGCTAGGAGTTCTGTTCATGTACCCACACCACTCGTCAACAACTACCAGGAAAGTTTATGTTTAATATTTTTGTTCTACATTATGGGTGTGAAATTATCAATTTGGGGTTATGTCATATTTACATGTTAATTGGGCTATCTTAACTTAAAAATGTTTTACTCACCTGTGAGGGTAGTATTTATTTGTCTCATAGCAAGTCATTGTGGTCACCATTATTAATTACTCTCATTTAATTAAATATTTCATCACTAACTTATTTGTTTGGAATCTACATATAATATTCAACTGTCAATAGAGCATTTCCATACACGTGCTTTTAGCCACTCCCCTCTTCTGCTTTGTGGGCAAACATCGCAAACATTGCGTCTGTTGCGTTAATGTTGGTCGGTTTTCAGAAGTTCTTGGATGTTTTTTGTGATTTGTGTTGTTTTATGTGGTGTTGCTTGCTTTGAAAGAGCGAGATCTAGGTGGTGTTAGTGTTAAGTGTTATTAATTTAGGACTATATATTTATTGAACAGTTTTCATGTTTATTTGTTTTTATGCTTGATGAAATGGGTGCAGCACGTGCGATTCAAATCGAAATTATCAGTATAAAAATAATGTGATATGCACATAAGCGACGTAATACGGTAAATTAAAGTACAAAAATATTGTGCACTTTGAAATTTTAGTTAAATATATCTTACTTGGTTACTTCTATGTGGCAGTAGTATATTGTGAGGTTATGACATAACTTTATGCTTTGAACACATTTCATAAAAAGTTTTAGGGAACTTATTGCGACATATAAGATGATGAGTTATAATTTCTTTTCTTAATAGGTTATCCTAATGGCAAGTAGCAGGCATTCTCCGATTCTGGAAAAAAATTAATATTTAACAGGGTCCTTTCCTTCCATCAAAATTCTATTTTCTGTTAATTGTTCAATTAATCACAGCTATCATAGTTCTTATTGTCACAAATTTCTATAAACTTGGTAAGTAATTACTTACCTAAATACTGTGCCGAAATAACCCCACTTAAACACTACTAAAATAGTTTATTTCTTACCAACACACCTTAAATACTACTAAAATTGTTTATTTGTCACTAACACACACCTTATATACTATTAAAATTGTTTATTTCTCGCCAACAACACGAAATCTGTTAAAAGTCGCACATTCAGCCTTACAAGTGATGAAAATTACACCTGTGTTTGCCCACAAAGCAGACCTAACCTCTCTTTCTGACGTCACATGGAAATGCTCCATTGTGTTTGGGAATTTATTGGAAGTGGCTCTACTACCAGCTAGAGTGAACTTTCTCTCAAAATTGGTTTATTTCGTCGTATGTATACAAGGAAACATTTTTGCGGAGAGTTGTTAGGTAGACTCGCGTTTTTAATTACCCTTTTTCCTATTACGTCGAAGAATTGAAGTATTTTTAACCGGTAGGTAGACGCTTACAATATCGTTGTATCAAAGCGTTCGCGAATTTCGATGCGCACGTTAATTAATTTCATAGATATTTTTATTATTGATCGATAGATCAAGATTTCAGTTAGGCGCACGTCCGCTGAAATCGTTCCCTATTAATTTAAAATAATCAAGTAATTTTTCTTTATAATTTTGTTCATCAACTTATGAGTGAAAGTGGATATAATCTGTAATTGATTTGGATACTTTGTATTTATAAATTGGGAGCTTCACTCCAGATTGTAATTTTATTTTACTATTTTGTAACCTAAATACAGGGTGTTTATTTATTCTGAACATTTACCGTTGAAGTATTGTGATATAATTCAGTAACCAGTTATTTATTTAAAATTACATACTTAGGTACCCTATTATAAACTTTTACTGAGTTTTACATCTTTACACAGGGTGTGTTAAATATTGTAGCATTATTATTTTGCGATTTGTCTTGTGCCGTATTATTTTGGTCAATATACTTATACTGGACTTTAGCATCAACCTCAATTTGGAGTTTTATTGTGTCTTGTTGTTTTTGTTTGTCTGTTGGAACCCGTACGTTACATTCTGGGTGGTAAGAGTTAACCCTTACTTGGATTCGATAAGGTAGGTCTTTGGATATCGCTGCACGACGAATGGTGATGAAGAATCCTGGCGCCCCTTTTGAAATTCGTTTACTATTAGCATTTCACCCAGACCCGTTTCGCAGTGGAGTTAGCCGCGGTGAAAAACACCGATACGTGGCAGCGAGTTACCCGTGGGTAGAAGGTTTCGGTGTTGCGTTAATTGTTGCCAAAAGCCTTGTTTTGTTTAGTTATTCGTCCGTGCATCGTAGTGCGTCGGTTTTTGGTAACAAGGCTAATCATAACCATGGACCTTGAAAGTGTCCAAAAACTCTTGGCGTCTTCTATGTACTACAAGCAAAAGCTACAGCATATGAGCTAAACAATGGAAATAGTGTGCATTTATATGTTTGGAATGAAGTGGAAGGTGGGGTTACAGCTCTTGTATAGTTCACTACATAAGAAACGCTCCAGATAATTTTAAGGAGATTGTGCTTATTTCTGATGGGTGTACCTACCAAAATAGAAACAAAGTGCTTACGAGTACCCTGAGTGACATAAGCAAAGAGAAGCAAATTACAATAGAGCCACTATATCTGGAAAAGGGGCACACTATGATGGAGGCGGACAGTGTGCATTCAGTTCTTGAGCAGCTATTTAAGCCTCCTATAAATTCGCCTTCTGATTATGTGGCAAGAATGCGACTGGCGAGACCTAAACATCCACACAACGTTATCATCGTGAACCATGACTTTTTCTTGGACTATGATACGTTGTCAACTAATTTAAGTTCAATTAGACCGGGCAAGAAAGTAGGAGAGCCAACTGTGACCGATATAAGGCAACTTCAGTACCTTTCCAATGGGGAAATTGTAACGGGGCTAAAATGTTGACAAGTGCATAATTTGGTTTAATTACCAAGTTCACGAAGTTTCAACATTTTGAAGATAAGAGTAGCTCCAACAACATACATCTGCTACAGCAGTGACGCGAAATGTTCGAGAACAAGCGTCCCTTTCTCCAGCAGAGGGGAGAGCGCGCATGACAGAAGTCGAGAAATGGCTTGTATAAAACCACGGGCGCGGCCATTTGAATTATCTTTATTTCCTGGCTCTTGATTTCATCAAAAGTCAGAAAATATTCCCCAGCCTTCTTTAAGAGTATTCTTAAAGATCCCAGTGTTGAAAATCCGTTCCTGTAAATAACCAGTCTAGTAGAATCCGTGTAATAATTCCTTAAACTTACCCGCAAGTGAATTCATAATTTTCCAGTGTTTTGCCGTTGTATTAACGATTTTAATAATTTTGATTTTCCAGTGACCGAGTCTGAAGCGGAGCGAGCTAGTGTCCATCAATCGTAGGTAGCCGTTGGGGTCAATTTGTTAAATCGTACCGCCGCCGTTCGAAAACGTTGGATTTCCAGGATATTTTTGACAGTAAACTTAGTAGATATAAATAACTAACTTGCTTTGCTTGTTCATTTGAGTGCCCTGTAGTACGTTTTCCCTGGACAGACATTTTTATTGTTGCTTTAGTCGGTGTTTGAATCGGTGGACATCAGTAGAAAATTCTGTTTAAAGGTTATTATTGTTAGGAGAACCAGTGTCTGAATTGGTAACGTATCTTAACTTTAATAACACCTGTTGTTAGTAGTTGAACACTCTGTACAAGGTTTGTCTTGATTTGTGGAGTAATTTCACAAAACGTAAAATTCTTGTAAGTCCCGTTAGCAAATTTGAATTGATTTGGAGCATTTTGAACAGTTCAAAGCGATTCGCAAATTCTGACGCAGAGTAATTTTTGTGCAAATTTGTGGGGAGATTAACCGCCCTTTCTTCTTAGAAAGACTAGAGTATTTTAGTCAACTAATTAGAGGGAATTGTCCGTGTACCACACATTTTCAATATAAAAGCCAGAATCCTATAGTAATAATTGAGCAAAGCAAAGCTGAATTATTTATACCACACTGCACTGTTAAAAATCGCGTAGGTTGAGTTTTGACTTCCAGGAACACTGATTTACTTATAAATCTCCTGTTTGAAGATTGAATAACGTAAAGTTTTGCAATTCAATACATGCAGATTGTTTATTCTGGAAGCTACTTGCGGCGAGTGGAACACCTGTGAATTTTTGCACAAAGACGGTCACAGTTGATTTCATTAAAGCCCACATTCTGAAACTGGAAAGTGTATCATTCACTATCACTAATTCCGTATACCGTTGATCCAAACGCAAGGGAATTTCATTCCTTTGGCCACAGCAAATTAAAACTAATTGGGTTGTTTATGTTGGACTCGTACAGGTGACAACGTCGGCCATTTTGTCCACCGCAGAAAGCGTGACCTACCAAAACCAGCTGGCAGTAGTTTTATCGACCCGGACGACCGAACCATTGGGACTACAAGGAAAACCAGTGGCGGCGGAATTTAATTGATTGACAATAATTATTTAGAATTACAAATTTATTTACTTTATGCATCTTATGTACCTATCGCTTGTTAATAAAATTTAATTTTTTCCAAGCACGTATAATTGAATTCTGGACAACTCCAGAGACTACCCAGGTTAACAATTTTTGAAGCGTTCGCGCCACGCATGAGCAGCGGGGTGCAACGTTACAAAATCAACTATAAATTGGATTATAATACTGAATGGGTACCCCTTCCCCAACGTGACCGGCTGTAGAGAGGGTAATCCCTTCACAACTTTACCTATCTCAAATCCCTATTACTGAGTCGAAATACCACCAATTATAAGAATTAAAACCAGTGATTGAGAGGGAACATCATGCCTTTTATGACAGTCTTCCTTACGCTCCCGACACTAAGGACAATAATAGGCCTTCTACCTCATCTAAGGCACCTAAACGCAACGACAAAAAAAACTGCCAATAACAATAGCAAATTACAGCAAAAACTTTAAGTTTCTTAGTTGTTTTGACTCGGGATTTTCTTTTTGTTTTGCTTATTGTTTAGAAATACCATTTCACTACTTGACACCGTATCATTGCAATACTTGCGGAGACTTACAGTAAACTGTACTGGCATTTCTAGTGTTTTCAATAATGGTTTCTTTTGTATCTTTTTTGTAAGTTCAAATGGTTTTAAATAAAGTTTAAATTAAAAAAAAACTTGAGACTGTTAATGTAGGTACGTACTTTCTGGCTTTAATTAATCAACCAGTGTAATACCACTTATGTGATCTTTGTTGGACTTAAGTAATACCTCCTATGTGTTAATAATTACACTAGTTTACAGCCATTTTGCGCACTAGGTGCCACTATACTTTTCTTATGGACTTTGGCCCGCTAAACTCGAAAATCGCATTAAAAAAAATTTTTATGGATACATTTTCGAAACATGAATTTTTAAAAATTTTTTCGTTTGTTTTCGTGGGGAGTTCGACTATTTGGGGCATATCTCGAGTTACAAAAGACCAATCTCCTCACTTGACACATCAAATTAAAGACAATTAAATTACGGATAAATGTTACCCACATTGTTTACCAGTCGCTTCAGTAGTTTCAATGCAATGAGCGATACTATGAGACAAAAATGTGTTTTTGTGGCCCATATAAAAATTGAAAATTTGTTCTATCGACGGAGAAAATTAGAAATCATAAGACAAAAATTGTACTTTATTTTTTACGTAAAGTTTGGACTTTTACGAAGAGAAAAAGGTATTAACGATGAAAATCTATGGACAAATGCAAAAGTTATGAACAAGTATATAGGAAAGTACCAAAATCACATTTTTCTTTACTTATGTATTTTTTCCTTTTTATAGCGTATAATCTTTTTTTTTTCATTTCGTTTATATTTATTGTAATATTTTATTAAAATATTAGGTTATTAGAAATAGTTTTGTCACGTTATGCCATCTAGTTACGGCCTTGTCTTGAATTTCGCGAACCTGTACCTGGGATGCTATACATAGTATACGGAAACGTTCAGCGCAAGATACTCGTACTACAGGATATAACAAGTTCAGTACAGAAAAGTTCGAAGATTTTGTGTTGCATATCAGTGCGTTATCCTTTGCCGTGTACATCGGTGTCCAACATTAGTGTAAATTGTGTATGTCGAAACATCAAATTTACTTGATTACAATTTTATAAAATGAGTAAAAAACAACGAACTTTTAAGTAACAGCCCGCATGATTTCTGCTATGTGTGTGGTGATTATGTTGTCAAGAAAAGTCAACGTAAATTTACCAATTCGCTACAAGAGAATTATCTTCAACATTTTGGAATAGCAGCAGAAAATCTTCATGAACCTTGGACACCAAGTATTGTATGTCGTTCTTGCCATACAAATCTTAGTGGATGGGCTTCTGGCTCGACATGGTATGTATTTGGTGATGATTTTATATACATAAATATTTAATGGATTACACATTTTTTTAACATAAGGCGCCACATGAACTTCGGCGTACCAATGATTTGGAGAAGACTATATTGTCATGCGACCGACTGCTATTTTTGTCTAAAGAAACAGACTGGCATTGGAAAAAATATCCGATGGGTTTATACAAATGTACAATCTGTGACGTTTCCAGCTCCGCATTCAGATACATTTCCCATTCCCAAGTGTCCCGATTCATCTAAACCCAAAACAAGTTCCGATTCATCGGATGATACTGAAAGCGAATCAGATGCGAGTGAAGAGCACCACCTTCTAACTCAGGTTGAACTTAATGATTGGGCGAGAGATTTGGAGCTTTCAAAAGAGAAAGCAGAATTACTTGCATCAAGAAAACATTATTCTTCCATCATTACACATTAAACTTCGACTGTCCAAAAACTTTGTCAAAACGTTGAATAAAGAAGGCCAAGCGCTTATTTGAGAACCCTATTTAAAAGTCTTTTGTTTGCAAAAATAAAAGAAGGAGTAAGGAAACTGTTGAAAGATGATAAATTTCAAACAAACTTGTTATCCGATGAGGCCGCAGCCTGGAATTAATTTCAGTTAATTGTTTCTGAATTCCTTGGAAACAACAAAAGTCCGAATACGAGAAGATTTGCTCCAGAAATATGCTAAAATTGGTATGAAATACTATTACTCTACTTAACCCTGTTTCATTTTCTGTTATATGCCTTTGATTTTTTTTTTAATTTTTCCAACAGGCGTAAGTATGTCTTTGAAGATTCATTTTTTACATTGTTACCTGAATTTTTTCCCGGAGAATCTTGGCAACGTTAGTGACGATCATGGTGAAAGGCTCCATCAGCAAATGAAGACCATCGAGCGGCGCTACCAATGATTTTGGGATGCGAGAATGATCGAAGATTATATTTGGTTCTTCATAAGAGAAACGGATCTCAAAACAAATAGAAGACGAAGCAGGAGCCGAAACTATTTCTAAGAACCTAATATTTTAATAAAATATTACAATAAAAATGAAATGAATAGAAATGCATTATATGCTGTAAAAATACATAGGAAGCAAAGTAAAATGTGATTTTGGTACTTTCCTATATGCATGCTCATAACTTTTGCATTTGTCCATAGATTTTCATCGTTAATACCTTTTTCTCTTCGTAGAACTCCAAACTTCACGTAAAAAATAAAGTACAATTTTTGTCTAATGACTTCTAATTTTCCCCGTCGATAGAACGAATTTTCAATTTTTATATGGGCCACAAAAACACATTTTTGTCTCATAGTACCGCTCATTGCATTGAAACTACTGAAGCGGCTGGAAAACAATGTGGGTAATATTTATCCGTAATTTAATTGTCTTTAATTTGATGTGTCGAGTGAGGAGATTGGTCTTTCGTCACTCGAGATATGCTCCAAATAGTCGAACTCCCCCGAAAAAAATTTTAAAAATTCATATCTCGAAAACGTATCCATAAAAAAAATTTTTAATGCGATTTTCGAGTTGAGAGCGCCAAAGTCCATAAGAAAAGTATAGTAGCACCTAGTGCGCAAAATTTTTTTAATTACTTGTAAACTGGTGTTATAGAAAACGGTAATATTTTATTGAAATTTAGTAATTGCACTAATTTAATTTATTTACAATTAAAAATGAGGTATTTGTTTATTTTTCAACAAATATTGTCAATATATCATTTAGAGTAGAACGGAACTAGTTATTTCTGTCTCCTGTAAAATTTAGTTTTTGACACATATGTAGGAGACATTGCTGAACCAACGACGATTTGTTTTCTTTACTGAATACCGTAAACTGGGGTTACTTTGCTCCACTTTAAGTGGAAAATTTAAAGTTTGCTTTAAAAAAATGAAAACACATAGATAAAAGTATAATTTTCGCGCAAAACACAAAGAAAGGCTTTAGTAATGTAGCTGTCGTATTATTTAATCCACAAACAAACGGTAAATATATTTTTTTTTGCTGAAAATCGGAGCAAAGTCTACCATAGGCCGGGGTTACTTTGCGCCGGGGTTTAAATCCCCATGTAATGCACGACTTTGAACGTCTGGAGCAAAGTAGTACTGCTCTCTAATAAAGATTTCTCCATCTGTCATATCTACCTATATATAAGAATTAAAAAAGATGGTATTTTGCATTTTTAATGTCGAAAAACAAGACCTACATCTTAAAATAGCTAAAAATTAGCAACACATTCTTAAAATTATAAATATACTCAAACAAAAAATAGTTTATTAAAAAAAGAAGTTGTTCAGCTCAGGAACTGCAAAAAATCCTCTTTTGGAAACTTGTTTAGGTGGCTTTATGGCACCCAGAACGTCAGACCAGGAGTAGGTCATTTCGTCACGCGTTGTGGGCCATTTCTACATTTTTCAAGCCTTGGCCATGGCATTAATGGTGACTTCGTTGTCGTTAAACTCCATAATTTCGCCAGGATACAACTCTCCTTCGTAGGAAAAAACTACGAAACGTCCTATTTCTCGGACAACGTTAGCAAACTGAAAAACTGTGTTCTTTGTTGGCTTGCGTTCCACATAATCCATAAACTCTATTTCTTTTTGTTGCTCCTCAACTAGCTCATGCAAATCAATATAATCATCTGAGTTGTCATTCAAATAAGGTTCCCTTTCATGCCTAGAGGAAGTAGTAGGTTCATCCTCCAGCATCTCTTCATTTGCTACGACCTCGTTAACCATCTCGTCATCGCTCAATGTATTTTCAGGGCAAACGCTTTTTCCTGCTGGAATGTTAATTTTTTTTCTCCGGTTCTCGATTTTTGTGGAATCTGATCTTTTAGCTTCGAGGCTCTGCAGGAACACAGATTGAATGTCGTCTTCTTTGCAGGAAGATCTTGGTAAGCAGTTTAAAAGTTCTTCCACATTTCCAAAAGCCGGCTTTTAAATTGTCTTTTACATGGGGTGCAATAATATCCATCATCTTCGACAGTAGCGGTGGGAAGTTCTGCTTCTGTATGTTTGTATTGCAAATACCATCTTCTGTATCTTTCCAGTCACTTAAAACTTTTCGCCACGTTATTTTTAGTGGCCGGAAGAATGCCACATCAAGAGGCTGTGTCAGATGTGTGCTGTTGGGCGGCAAACAGATTAGGGATATTTCATGTTGGCGGCACATTTGCACCGCATGCATAGTTAAATGGGAAGAGAGATTGTCACATAGCAATACTTTTTTCCCTTCCAATTTTCTTAATCGTGGTAGCATTTGTTTTTCAAGCCAATCTGTGAATATTGCTGCGTCGAACCATCCAGAACTGCTAGAATTATAACGGCATCCTTTCGGTCCATTTTCAGCCCATGTGGTCCACATTTTGGTCGCTCGGTAAACTACATACGGTGGAAGGAGTTCTCCAGCCGCGTTACCAGAAAACATGACAGATATTGATGTTTTTGAGGCATTTCGGATCATTTCCGGATATTTGGACCCTTTTTTGACGAGAACCTTCTTTTTCCCCGGATCGTCGGTAAGATTGGTCTCGTCAAAGTTCCATATGTTTGTAGCAGGAACATCAATTAGCTCTTTGGCCAAATTTTCAATAAATGTTCTTAGCATAGGCTCGTTAACTGCCGCTCGTGTTCGTTTAACATTTTCAGCAAAACGTCGTGAAAGTGCAGGGTGTCTGGCAATAAAGGATTTTATCCAGTCGTTACCAGGTAAGTTATTGTGAAATATATTTACTGTCCTTCCACATCGGCTCAAATAGTTTTTAATTATATGCCTCAATTCCCGTTCGTTTACAGGGAACCCGTATTCGCCCAAAGAAATTATACAATTAGCAAACTGGCTTTCTTCGTCACAAGTAAATGTGGGTTGTTTCCCTGGTTTCCTAGTGTGTCTGTCTTTTAATTTATTGAGAATAGTACGTCTTGGAATGTTATATTTTTTTTCGGCTTTTCTATGTGATATTTTTCCACTCCTAATTTCATTTAAACATTCGTCTAATGTTTCTTTCGTATAGTCGGCATATTTTCTTGAACCCAATTCCCTTTGGTAATTTCTCGGCATTTCTTCAACAAACCAAAAACTCTTTTAGCCGGCGAGGAAAAAAGAATAATAAAAAGTGGGTATACTTTGCTCCGGAGCAAAGTAACCCCAAAAGTGTAACATTTTGTAGGTTAAGAACAAGAAATACTTTTTTTTTCTTTCTAATGAACTATGTAAACAAATTTTAAGTGCAGAACACCTACAGAGTACTACAAAACTAATGTCCAAATACTTACTTGTAAATCAAGAACAATAACTTCTACAGACATCAAATTTTAACGGTAAAGAAACACATGAATTTCAACTGACAACTAAATCACGCTCTTATCACTACTCTAAAAGCGCGGGAAAGCAAGCCGGCGGCGTAAGACATAGTTTTATAGGCAAATTTTAATACAGCGCTGGGTGTTTGGTGTTATCTAGGTATAGTTCCTGTGTAGAATCATATTTAACTCTTTTTGACAGTGGGGCAAAGTAACACCCTAAGGCGCAAAGTAACCCCAGTTTACGGTACCATACCAACTTAATTACAAAAAAATCCCCTTCACTAGTATTTCCCACAAGGTAAAGAAGAAAACAACTGTAATAAATTTGAAACATTACATGAATACACAATACAGCACTAATTTCGAAAACCCCTAATTTTTACCAGCAAATTATAATGACAATCATGGCAATGCAAATAAAATTTTGCGAGATTATTAGATAACACATTTTTTTACTCTTAAACTATAAACAATATTTAAGCCTGAAACCTGTTTATGAAATAGTTTTCCCGTAAAACCAGAAACCTGTCAATGGAACTCGCGTCATCTTAGTTCGAAGAGTTTCTATATTTATTGCCTTCACAAGACAGCCACGATCATCAGTGACCTATATTTACATTAGTTTGTTCTTCAGGTTCACATTATTCACAATATTTAGCTAAAGGAGATGGGATTAACCGTATTGTTTTTATTTTAATCTGCCCCATAACAAAAAACACACGCAGGATGTCGTCGATGAAAAATAAGAATAAACATCGAGAGAGAGGAGCAGCTACACGGAACTGTTTTTGAAGCACTTTGTCCGGGCAATATGCCAACTCGTGTTTGCATTCGTTTCCTAAATCAAAGGTCATCCTACAACCTTATCCAACAATCTATTATGCAAAAGATTAACCGAGGATATCTGCATTTTTTTATTAACAGAAAAACCTAGACGCTCTCATCCACCATAACATTATTGTACTGTCAATCAAGCAAGAAAATTCCAGACGTGGCAAAAATAATCTCTGTGGAATTACGACCAACCACCAACAACTGAAGAGGAAATTATTTCTGTAGCAAGAGGAAGTACTTATATAACATTTGATACCCTCCGCCCATCAACAAGGTCAATTATGAGAGCAGATGTGCCCATGTTTGAAAAGCCAGACGTGCCAGTGCACTGATGAATTTCAGCTGAAGATGCCAAAACTAAAACTTGCTGCTGTTTTGTTACATACGGTGTAGTGAAGGTTATAAGCGCCAATTAATTAACAAAAATTGAGTTATAAACTGCCCATACTAACTTAAATCTCTTGAAATTGGATATATATTAGATGTAATTTTTTGGATTACATCATCACTCCAGAATTGTTTTTCTAGCAACAATTTTTCGGCATTGTTAGAAGGGATTCTCGAGTCTAAAACCAAAACTAAATCTTCGAATCAAAATTGAAAGTTCAGTTTGTACTATTTTCTCTCAATTGCGATTTATGTGATTCAGTAAAATAATGGAAAGTATTCATGATGTTTAAAGAAATGTTACCTTAAAATTAACATCATTTGTACTAGGCCTTTTTTTCGTAAAAACAAACATTATTACAGTTATTTTATTGGCGCGT
>JABXWE010063870.1:0-13040 GCA_014611495.1 Limonius californicus
TGTGTAGGTTTTCTATAAATAGAGTATTCGAGTTTGTTTTCGGAATTAATTTTTATGTTTAAGTCTAAATAATTAATACATCTGTTTTGTTCTGTTTCTAATGTAAAGTTTATGTTTGAGTGTAGAGTATTGACAAACGTTAAGAAGTCAGCAATAAACTCAAATGAACTATTAAAACATGCTAAAATATCATCAACGTAACGGAACCAAAATATAATTATCGAAGATTGATTTGATTCAAAAATTCGATCTACTACATTTTCCATAAATATACTTATTAGCTAAAAGTGGAGAAATTGGACTTCCCATTGGGCAACCGTTTTTTTGAAGATAAATTTTATCATTAAAAATAAAATAATTTTGATTAATACAAAGTTCGAATAATTGAATCAAGATCCAGTGTGCTGTTACAAGCAACTACAAATGTTTACTTCATTAAATGCTTTTGATAATGACATATTGTGTGTCGAAATACGTATAAAGCTAAAATAAAAATAAATACCTGTTGAAAATGCCTATTATTATTATTAATATATATAGATTACTTTTAGCCTATAATTTCGGAAATATTCACATAATAAGTTCCTTCCGATTATTATTTCACATTATCACAATATTGAATCCGTGGCCTGTATATTAAAAAAACAGAATAGAGAAAGTCTGTGTACTAATCTTGTTACGTAATATAAGGTAATATTAAGTAAAATGAAAAATTACTCCCAATTTGGTGCACGTTTTTCTGCTCACACTTTTAAATCATAACAAAATCATTTATTGTTGCTCGGACAGTTTGATGAAATTTCATCGGAATCCAATATCTTTTATCTGAAACCATCGCAAGCCTTTAATGAATTTGCTCCATGAAAAATACGACAGACAACGGAAGATTTTCAGCGAGTTGTCAGATACTTTCAGACAAACTTCCGTCGCTTGATCCTGCACGTACCTAAAAGGACGCAGTCGATTGTGCAGATTTAAGGTATTGTCAAATGCAGCTGTTTGCAAATACGTGACGTTGAAACAATAAAGTGCATTCGCCTACAGTTTTTCATTTTGGGATCGAAAGCCTCCCGAGAACGCTCATAAAGCAGGTGGAGTGCACTTCTGACTCGGACACGAGCAACTAATAGGGCTATTTGTGTAAAGGAAGCAGACGAAGTCCTCACAACCCTTCCCTGGAGGAGCCTTAACAATTGCACTTTGTAGGATTGCAGTCGCAAGAGAAAAGGGTCCAAACTCCACCCATCACCAACGAATACTATAATGAAACGCGTATGTGTAATGCATGGCTAGATGGATCCGCCCTGCCACTTCCGGTTAATTACCTAGAAACAAAGAAAAAACAATGGGAGAACTTCCCAGCACGTGGTTGGCTGCCTTCGAACAGGATGCGGATTCTGACCAATAGTGGTTTTTTTCAAGTCGAGTGCTCGTGCGTTGGGATCAAGTGCCCATATGTGAGCGAGTTCCGCCAGTTTTTAGATCCCATCCACTACTTTACTCTTGCCCTTTGTGCATTTTTATTTGCCATTCCCTAGGCCTGCTTAGGGTGGCCCTCCATAATGCCTCACGCATACGTATTATGTGTCGTTATGCAGATATGCTGCTCGCTTCGATTGGTTATGTGGAGTAAACATGGTCGCCTCTTGTCGCCGGCTAGGGTCTTCATATCATTGTCGACTCGAATTACCCCTTTAAGAACCAGGATGATCGTATTGCGAATGCTGCACTTCTAACCAGCCTCGCCGCTGCCATATTTACTCGCCGATTTTATACTGAATCGGGTGAATCCCCACGACTGCCGCCGCAACGCCTGGCTTGTTTACCTTACACCAGAGACTAGGTTTCTTGTAAAATGCTCGTTCCAGTTTTCTTTAATGTTGCTGCAACGATAATTGCACTCGTTAATTAAATATTGACTTAGATGGTATACAAGTCATTGCTTTATTAGCTTGACAAGCATTTTAGTCGGAAATTAATTTGCTTCTCTCTTAAAGCACTGATTAGTTCTTTTGTAACAATCAGACCTGTTTATGTTAAAACTCTTGGGCATCTGTTCTTATAAGGCAACGTTTGATAATTACACTTTCGAGTATTGTATAGCCATATAAAACCTAGTGAGGAGCCCAACAAATATTTTTATTTCCTTTCTAAAGTGCTTAGTTTCTGATTTGTAGTTTAGTACCGATCAGGGGCGGATTGACACAAATTGAGGCCTCTGGCGGTACATTCATTGGGGACTCTTTAACCGTCGGTCAACATAATTTCTCTGTATCGGGTGAATTATTTTTAATTTGCAAACAAAATAGTATTCTGATTATAATATAAACAAAATCGGTTATAACGAAACCTTTGGAACTACAAGTATTTGATTGTTGTATCCATTCCTGTAATCCTGTTGTATTCGTGAAACTAAATTATTAACAGTACAAAAACACAAACTACATGTTTTTATTAGCAAAAATATATATTTAAAAAGCGTAAACAAACAAATAAAAACAAAAAAATTACTACTTGTTTTTATTTATTTCTTTATTGGTTTCTGTGTTACAAACCGTAAATCTATACTATTAGCAAGTACTAAAAACATTGTAATATCAATATCTCGATATTGAAAGTTGCAAGAAACACATCCACGTATAATTCCAAATGCCGAAAATTTTTAAAAAGTTAAGTAGTTAAACTGCATTGTTAAAACGTTTTGTGGTTAGATATAACGCAGCTAAATACTATAGTAATCTCAGACTTCCAATTGTCAGAAGTTGCAGGAAGGTATTTCTTATTTAAATTATAATTCTCGACCGATATTTTCAAATAAAGTTTGCCCGGTGTTAAATATCTTCTGAGTAACATAAAGTAACAGTGGTAAAAATATATTACTGCTTGCTCGTTCTAACCGATACGAGCGGTCGTTGCAAACGGGAAACACAATACAATAAACAATGCAAATACAACCATTTCGTTATATCCGGGATATCAGTGGAACGGTATTCGTCTTAAATGATTTAACTTCTTTAAGTTAATTGAGATATACTAATTTAACAAATAATATGTATCTACGATAGTAATTAGTAATTGATTTTCTGTTCATACTACCATAGCACATCGCGAGACCCCTGGTGTTGGGGGCCCTTGTTTTTCCATAAGTAAATCTGGCCCTGATTGTAATATGTTAATAACATGTTTATGTCCATGAGTGGAGCTTCTTAGCTGTATTGGAACAGCAGTAGTTCTTCTATTACATACCTACAGCATTTTATAAACTGTTGAGTTTTACATTCTTTTACTGCAGAAATCCAGGACCAGACTTAATATGTTTGGTAGTGTAGTGCATTTTTTGTCAAATACAATGTGCAATTTTGACACTACTGTTTTATAGATAGCCCAAATACTAATCTAACTATTATAGCCCTATACTTTCTGCTTTGAAAAATAAAGCTGTTATTTGAAAAATCTGTATTTTACATACGTTTAAACCAGTAATACATTTATCAACCAACTTATACATGAAAAGTTTAGTATGTACAGAAAATAATAATAATAAAACAGCTACAATAATCCTACCAAAATTTAAAAATTATCAGAATTCGTAGAACGCTTTTGAGAATTTTGAGGAAACGTTGTGAAATGATTGAAGCAGGACCGGCTTCAGGATTTTGGTCGCATAATGAAAAATCATTCTTGTCAGCCTTTTGCAACGTAGATTTATTTATTTAAAAATTACTACATACGAGTTGCTTGTTTTCAAATGAAATAGAAATACATTATGTAATAATGACAGATTATATAATTCATAGCTAAACAGGTAATATAAAGTGAAACAACAAAATTATGGGGTTTTCAGCAAAATTACGCTTAGAAAGATAATCTAATCCAATTATCCATACCACCCTACCAAATAGTATGTCATAAAGGCTCTGTGAACCATACTGCAGATTTTGAATTATTTGCAAATGGTCTTAATTTTGAAAAAGAATGAAATATGCTTGCGTCAACAGAATTTATAACATTTGGAAGTAAACTTGCCAAAAGATTGCAATCGATTGAACTTTTAAGGATCAGTTTATCAGTCAAATCACCATTCGTGAGGAACAATTGAATTTTTGGCAGTTGTGATCTGTTGTGTTTTCGACTAACAAACAGTGTCATCATTTTATGTTGTACAAGCAGGTAGGCTACACCTCTCACATGTGTTAAGAGTCTTTTGGTATCAACTACTGTTTTGTCCAAACTTAACAAAAGTTCTGTGGAAACTTTTTGATTTGTACAGGTTATTGTGGTAATAACAATCAGTTTCAATGTATTCTAACAGCGAGAAAACGAATATGATGTTGATTTTGGGAGAATGCACAGGGGCGGCGGACTTAGCAGTAAGACAACATGCACAAAGAAACCCAGATAGACCCCTTCCGTCATATAATGCGTTTAGACGTTTGGAAAGAAATTTGCGACAATATGGACAATTTTCCAAGACAAAGGTGGGACAACGACATGTCACAACTGTAGGAGCTGAAGCAGCAGTTATCCAACAAGAAATTGGTAATCCCCATATAAGCCAACGAGCAGTTGCAAGAACTGTAGGCTTTAGCCAAAGTTCACTATTTAGCATTTTAAAAGCAAACCGGTTTCATCCATTAATGCAACACCTTACTGAAAACCCAGGTCAAGTACATTCTTCCAAATTTTTAGAAACGAAGCTACTACTGATCCACTGTTTTAAGAAATATTCTATTTTCTGACGAAGCGACGTTTAGTAATACTGGCTGTGTAAATAGACATAATTGTCATTTATATTCACAAGATAATCCACAAGGTATTCGACAGGCACCCTTGCCAAGAATGTTTACTGTACATGTGTGGTGTGGTATCGCTGACAACTTTATCGTTGGTCCCCACTTCTTTGAGGCCGTTTAAATGAGGAAATGTATTTACATTTCTTAGAAAATGATTTTCCTCAACTTTTGGAAGACATTCCTTTTATGCTAGAAAGCGTATGTGGTTTCAAAATGATGGAGCGCCTGCCCATTTCCGTAGAATGGTAAGAAACTACCTAGACAAAACTTTCCATAAGAGATTAATTGCAAGAGACGCAACACATCCTTGACCTCCACGTAATCCAGACTTGACTCCATTGGATTTCCTTTTGTGGAGTAACGTAAAGAACGACGTATACGAAACTCCCGTAGGAACTAAGGAACATCCACCTGAAAGAATTACTGAATCATGTAGATCAACCACTCCATACATACTAACGTTTGTTCTCTTCTGTGGGGGGTTGACTTATGTGAACAGCAAGATGGACAGTTTGAACGATTATTACGTCATTAATTAGTGTTTTTCTTTCTGTTTTTACTTAATGTATTTTTCTTGTTGATTTTATTGTTGTCAGCATTTTTTTATGATATATTGGCTTTCTCTGTTTGTTTTGTTTAAATTATAAGAATAGATTCATGATAGTTTCTTAGTACGACCAACGTAACTACTTGATTTTTACTTGTTCAAACAATGTAAGGTTTAATAAGATACCTATGGAATACAAACAGTTGTAATATGTGTTGCCTACCTACCTGTGACAAGGTAAAGTAGTTAATCACCCTGTAGATTTTGTTAAAATTGGGCCCCCAAAAAATGGTATTGAAGTTGCACTGCGGGACTACTAGGTACCCGGACTTCGACAGAAGTCAGAAAGCCTATTTATCGGCGAATCCCTAACGTCTTTGAGAATTTTTTAATATTTATATTACGTGTGAAATGCGTCATCTAGTTATCATAGCATTTAAAAGGTATATCTCTTGTAAATAAAGTTAAAAAATCTGGGAATGAATGTGGTACATGTTTTTTCTAATATTTCTTGGTAAAAGCTTGGCTACAGCTTATAAGTGCGAACCCTTTACAGCTGTTTTAATAATTTCGAATTCCGGTTTCTGCAAAGATGCATTAGCAAGTTAGAAGTACGATATAATTTGTTAATCGTTTCTCGGTTAGTTGTATGAAATTCATATAGAAATATGTAGTTTAAAATAATAGCATCTTGTGGTAGAAGTCAAAAATGTTCACAGCATCAATTTTCATTAATTGAAGTAGATCTTCTGCAAGGTCTTATAATAATTATCGAAAATTTTACGCACAAATTATCCGATTTTAATGAAATTTTAAGAGTAAATATGTATTAAACTTTCATCAACACAATTACTGGTCTGGAACCAAAATCAGGAGCTATATGGCATCGTTGGAGAAAGTTAATTAATAATTCCGATAGCGAAACTTAACTCAAATAGAATTATTGTTATTATTGAAAAACTAATTAAAAATTTTGAATTTGTTGATAATTTAGACTTTAATACATCTCGAAAAACAAGTCCCTTCAATTAGATAATGCGCGCTCGTTTCCACTTTATATGTTTCTATGTATTCGCTTGCCACTGCGTGTTTGTCGAACGTCTCAAACGGCTTTCTTTAATAATATATATTTAATAAGTTACTTAGCTATCTGGCACAAACCTGTTTTAAATGATTACATTATATAATACTATATAACAATACTGCTATGTACAGATTAGAATAATCCCTTCTTTTTTTTCATATTTTACTTTGTCGATCTCTATATTTATAGTTAACATATATACTAACTAATATTATTACAAAATAATTAAGACAATGTAGTTAGTTTAAACATTCAGAATTTTAAGTAGTAAATCGCATTTCCTCTAAAATCATAACTGCCCAGAAAACGTTACATCATATCCTCTTTTGCACTTCTAAAAATTCCCGTGCTGCTGAAAATTAATCTTCTACTTGTCGGACATTTCCCAGTTGATTGATATTTCGGCTTAATTAAAATACCGGGGTTAAACTTGAAAAGTAAATGAACACAGCGATAATGACAGGGGCAATTGTTTACGCTATAAACTCGTTTTTTGTCATTAACTTGTTTTTAAATTAAAGCATAACGAGATTAATGCTACTAATTTCAACATTTCAAACGATTAATCCGTTTAGGAGAGTAACTTGCGATGGGAAAATAAATATTTGGAAAATTATAATGTACCGCAACAGCAGAACAGGCGGTGGCATCATAAATTCAAAACCAGCTTATTGTGCAAGCCTTTTTGAAAACCACCGACAAAACGAAATAAGAGCTCAGCAAAGCTTCCGCTTTGTAAAGGCGGCCATTTTATAAGAACCCTTCACAGCGGCGGCGGTGCCCTTTGACCCTCGAATCCGGCATTGGACCCCAAATCTGATAAAATTCGCAATCGCAATGAATTCGTAAGCAGATTATTTTAAGGCGAGTTTCATACGGAATTTTTAACTTTTTACTGTAATGGAGTTTCTTCAGAAACGGAGACGGTTCGAATTAAGAAATTATAGTAGCGTGGGCGAGGCGAAGTTAACAGGTACTATTTAATGTTATCTGATGTGGGAAAATGTGTTCTTTTAGGTTACTTTGAAAAATCTGATAAAAATTTATTGCTAGGTGTTTTCCCATTTGGGCACGCAAGGCAACTAATTTCCTCGGTGCATTTTTATTTATATCCTGAAACACAAACCCTGACTCAACAGGGAGATTTCGGAGAAATCGGGCAGTTTTATTTTTACGATTTGCCATTAAAACATCTAACGAGTTTTTGCCGTGCTTTTGGTCTGCATTCTAAATGCTACCGAAGCAGATTTACGAAGTTGCCAATATACTAAAACTCTTCCTTAACAGGACTAAACATTAATTCCTTTAATTTAATAAAAGCTGCTAACAAGTTTACGAGGTCTGTGTTATAACCGCAAAACTTTTTGGCATCCGTCCCGATACTAAGTGCGCTATTAAAGCAGCGCCCTAATTTCAAAGGGGATTATCTAACACGATTATATTATGAAGGGGTTTAGTTGAAAATTACATTTTCCTTCTTCTATTTTGCAATGAATAATTTCGTTGCATATATTTTCCGACTCTTTGGAGAAATTTTATTTTACTTAAGGTAAATATACCAGTGGCGGATCATTAAAGCTAAATATACATTTAAGGTTATTTGCAGAAGCAATATTGAGAGAAAGAGCAGTACAGATCATTTAATGTATTCCAGGATCTATTTACAATATTTATTCACAATTATTGATAGTTTGCCATGTTTCATCATCATCGTCATCAGCCTTTATCCAATTGCGGATATTGGCCATGTTTCTTACGTAATCCTAATTTTTTCATCGTTTTCCGGTTATAGAAATAAGGCAGAAAAGAATTTAATTCCGTTCTGAATATTTTCGAAAACAGTCGTCAAAGACATCCGAAGAAACTGCTTTCTATTCAGCGGTTACATTTTTCTTAAAATCTTCTACTTCCTGAAATCGTTTCCCTTTGGGAACAGTTATTATTTTCGGAAAGAGATAAGAGTTTGCTGGCGCCAAGTCAGGTGAACAGAATAGATGATTGATCTTAACACCGCCATGTTTCACGAGTAATCTCATCACAATCAGTGCATAATGGATAGGTACTACTACCATTTCCTCGAAACTTCTGTTCATAAAATCAACGTATTTACCGTTTGTAATTTAGGCACAAATTCTTTATCATATCACGTTTATCGAATATCGTCATCAGTATTTTTTGATTGTGAATTTAAACAAACAATACTTTTTAGGTTTTGGTGATGATTATCCAATCAAGCCGCATTTTCTGACGTTTCGTCTCAGAATCACTGAAACACTTATAAAGTATCAACAATGACAATGCAGTTAAGAACATTTGCCTTATTGTGAGAAGTTTGATAGAGTTTGGCATCGTGGATTATTATACAAAATCAAAAATCTATTCCCACACCAGTACTACCAAATATTCCAGTCTTACCTTGCTGATCGATATTTCCAAACAAAGATTGGTAATGAAGCATCTGAAATAAAGAAAATAAAAGCAGGAGTTCCTCAAGGCAGCGTAATGGGGCCTTTATTGTATTTGTTATTTACCTATGATTTACCAACCAATGAGCAAACGGATTTGGGAACATTTGCCGATGATACAGCGATCCTTGCATGTAGTGAAGACCCACAGATAGCATCAACAAAGTTACAAGTGCATTTAAATAAAATCGAAAAATGGTTAAAAAAATGGAGAATCAAGGTTAATGAGGATAAATCGGTACAAGTTACCTTCACGATGAAAAGATCAACATGCCCACCTGTCACCCTTAAAAACAAACCAATTCCTCAAGCAAATGAAGTCAGGTACCTTGGACTACACTTAGATCGAAGACTGACATGGAAGTTACATGTGACTAAGAAACGTAAACAGATGGATTTAAAACTTAAAACCATGTACTGGCTTCTTGGCAGAAAATCCACACTGACAATAGAAAACAAACTACTCTTGTATAAGACCATAATCCGACCTATATGGTTGTATGGCTGCGAACTTTGGGGATGCGCAAGCAGGTCAACCATAGACATAATACAACGATTCCAGTCTAAAACCCTGAGAAATATGTCCGACGCGCCATGGTTTGTATCCAATCAGACAGTTCACACCGACTTCAATACTCCATATGTCAGAGAGATAATTCAACAAAAAGCTACAAAATACTACCACACTGTACAATTCCATCCTAACGAAATGGTAGACTCACTAACCGTTGAACCTCAAGTAAGAAGATTGAAGAGAAGATGGCCAAATGACTTACAGGAATAAATAAAGGGTGATGCCACTGGCTGTCTTCCCTCACGTCACTTTTGAACATACTATTAGCTCATAGAATGTAAATCTTATTCTGATTGCTAATAAAAATTAACAAAAAAAAAAAAATTGTGAGAAGTCTAAACCAAATAAGTTTCCACATAATACAACCCTTATCCGTTTTTTGCTCATGCGTAAGACGGCACGGGACAATCTTTTCATACAACTCCCACTTTCCCAAAATTTAATGTAAAATTTGTCGAATAGTCTCCTTAATCATGTTATGTGACTTCAACCGTAAAGCCATTTGGCAAACACCCGGTTTTAGCGTAATTTTAAGCATCTGCAAACGTTTAAATCATTTAAACGCATTAGTATGACTAAGGTGTTATCTTCGTACTCAGTTCTTAACATTTCATAGGTCTCTGTTGGAAGTTGCCCTAATTTACAGTAAAATGTAATACTCACGCGTTGCTCCATGACAACTGATACATACAGGATATACGCAGTACCGTCCTACGCAGCAACGAACAGCAGTTCAATCTTCGCTCAGTCACTCTCTGTTGATAAAACTGTGAACTATTATATACTGTTTCTAGTTTTTGTTTAATTGCAGGAGGCTGCAGTGCTGCGGCGTCAACCGTAGAATTAAGTTGCCAACTTCGAATACAAACATCATTTTGTAAAATTGATAGTGAATTAGAATTAACTAATCGCTTGATCTTCAACGAAACACTCTGCTTCGTCTTCAAATCCAAATAGTCGCTGTAAATTTACTGTTGGATGTACAGTACATTCTTATCTACATTTAGGAAGGCATAGGAATGCACTTTTTGAATACTATGCTAATATCAGACGGTGACTTTGCATTTTGAAAATTATAGATTCAAAAGAATTGTTACAAAAAACATTTTTTGAAGAACTGTATTAGACTTCTTCGGTTTTACGTAAATTGTCAATGATACTGGAAGCTCCCAAACACGGTAGATGTTTCGCTTAAAGGAGCAAAACTATATGAAAATTTAATGAATGAGGCAACAACAATAGAGATGCTAAGATGAAAATATAAATGTTTTGTGCTACGCAACAGACTAAATGAAGATAGGGATAAGTCAAGCTTCAACATGCGCAACATTTACTTTTATAGAACGCACCCTGTATGCGCGACGTTTATATATGTTTCTGTAAACGCAGCATTAATCAGAGTCTTTACACTGTTAAGTGCGGGGAAAAACGGAAGTCAGGTTCCAGCTCTCGACCTGAGTGTCACGAAAATTAAAAATTTTTTATTTAAAAATCCTGTGAAATTGTTATGTTTCATATGTTTTATTCGAAGATTTTTTAGCGGCATATGAAAATAATACTGTGTGTACAAGGTCTTCTTGCAGCTTTGAAAATAACGACATGGAACGTACAGGGATTAGCAACGCAACGCAAGGAAGTAATAATACAGTAGAAAAAGTAAACCCGGACATAGTAGTATTAACAGAAACGAAGAAAAAAGGAACAGGCCAAAAAGAATATGGAAATTATCTTCATATATGGAATGGGGTACCAAAAAGTGAAAGGGCAAAAAACGGAGTATCCATATTAATAAACAAGAAGTGGACGAACACGATTCAACTGTGGGAAGAGGTCAGTAACCGCATTATTAAAATTAAAATGAAAATTCACGGACAACCTTTAACAATAATAGGAGTATACGCAGTAAGTGACAATGTGCCGGTAGACCAAAAAGAAAAATTCTTTAATGCACTACACGAACAAATAGAAACGGTAGACAAACATAATGAACTAATACTAATTGGCGACATGAAGAGCAAAGTGGGAAAAAAGATAAAGGAGAGAACGGTGGGAAAGTTTGGGGAAATAAAAGCTGAAGATATTATTAAACCACCAAAAGACAGTAAGATCAATAAATCAGCAGGAGCGGAAAATATTAGAATAGAGCTTTTGAAGAATGGAAGTCAGGCAGTAATAGAAAGGATAAATAAAATGTTACAAAAAATACAAAATGGGGAGATGTGCCAGAAGATTCGAATCATTCATACCTATTTTCAGTATATAAAAAAGGTGACAAAAGATCGTGTCATAACTATCGTGGAATAAGTATTTGGAAGAATAGTGAAACGTAAAATAGAAGATTACATAAAGGAATTAGTGAAGGGCGAAGTGGATTCAGAGGAAATGCCTCGACAACATCAGTTGCATAAGACAAATGATCGAAAAAAACAAAACGAAAAATTTAGAAACTCACATGACTTTCGTGGATTTGGAAAAAGTTTACGATAGTGTGCCCAGATGCCTGATATGGCAACCAATGAGGAGAATGGGGGTTAAAGAGAAATGGACCACAGTAGTGAAATCCCTATGCTAGAACCCCCAAGCAAACATAAACATAGGGGGACTGGTAACCAGAAGCATTAGAGTATCCAAAGGTTTAAAAAAAGGCGGCACATTATCTCCCCTCCCCCCCCCCGCTGTTATTCAATATATATGTAGAACAGGCTTCAAAAAAACGGTATAGAAAATGCGAGAGCATTGGAATTCCCATACGTAATAAAACACTAAATTCTCTCATGTTTGCAGACGACAAAATAATATTTGCGCAGGAGGAGGAAGACATGATATATATGTTGAGAAGGCTGAAAGAAGAGTACCAATCGTGGGGTTTAAATATAAATTATGGAAAAACTGAGTATTTGTGTATTGGAGGACAAACAAATGAATTAAGAATAGATAACGAAATAATTAAACCATGCGCGGAATATTTATATTCCGTGCATGGTTTAATTATTTCAATGGGTTCACTAATATCCGATACGGGAAAAACTGAGGAAGATGTAGAAGACAGGTTACAAAAGGAAACAAAGCAACACACGCATTACACGGAACTATATCTGGAACAAAAACTTCACAAAAGAAACAAAGAAGAACATATATAGTTCACGCTATAACAAAAAGTATAACAACTTATGGAAGAGAAATGTGGCCGATTACTAATAAAGTTCGGGACAAAAATAAGGACGGTCGAATTAGACTATGAGGAGATGTCTGCAGTATACACGAAGAGACCTAATAAGCACAGAGATAATATGGAAGGAAATGGGAATTACAACATCAGTCACTAGAAGATTAGAAAATAAAGCACTTAGATGGTACGGACACGTCGAGATAATGGAAGAAGGGAGATGGCCAAAGGAAATTCTGAATTTGTCACCACGAGGCAGAAGAAGAAGAGGAAGACCAGCCGTCAAATGGAAGACCTGCATGAGAAAAGTAATGATGGAGAACGACTAAATGAAGGCGACTCAGGGAACCGAGAATTTTGGAACCTGAGAACGGCAAATGCGTAATGGAGAGAGAGAGAGAGAGAGAGAGA
>JABXWE010063872.1:0-10169 GCA_014611495.1 Limonius californicus
GCGTCAATTTTAAACCATACATCGATTACCCATTCGCATAGAAGAGTGACACTAGGCTTCTTGATTTTTCCGGTTGGAGTAAGTGCACAATCATTTGGAAGCATCCCATTTGTATAATTGCTTTTTAAGTATGTTTTAAATAGTTTATTGACCACGGTATCCAAAATTTGCAGCTGCGATGTCATTCCACCTGGAAATATGCCTAAATCGCAATTCAGTCTTCTAACTTCCTTTTTGGCCAGCTCTGATACATGACCTTTAAAGGCATCTAAAATAAGCACTGGTCTGGACATATCTAGCACTAAATGTTTTCGTCAAACTGTTTTCATCCAATCTACCACCATACGTTCATCCATCCATCCTTTTTCTTGCACTCGAACAATTATGCCAGGGGGGAAATGTTCTTTTGGCATAGTTTTTCGTTTCAGAATTATGTATGGGCGTAGTTTAGTCCCATCAGCAAGTACTACCAGTATAACTCGTACTCTAGATTTTTTGTTTTCGATCGTTTTAACTAAGGCCGATTTTCCACCTTCCTTATTAACGGTCACATTTGTCGGCATATCAAAGTAAACTGGTGTTTGATCAACATTGCAAATTAAATGCATGAGATAGTTGTGATTTCTTCTCAAGCTGATGATAGGTCGTTGAAATGACAATAACTTTTCTTCAAAGTCCCTCGGAAGCTTTAGAGTCAAAGTAGTACCTCTTCTTAAAGATAAACCAGAACGTCGCATCATCCGCCGACATCAACCGACAGAAGCTTTAAATGCACCTTCGGAAATTTTTAAATTTTTGACCATTTCTAGAGCTTTAATACAAATCACTTCACTTGTTACCGGATAACCTTGGCTTTCCATTTCATCAATATATTGAGCAATTTGGTTATCTAGTGCTTCATGCCGCCATTGTTTAGGACCTCGAAAAGATTTTATTGCAGAATGTGCATTTTGTAATTCATTTTTTGTTGTGTCCATCATCTTACATTGCATTCTGTTACGCTAAACTTTTTAGCAGCCAAAGAGTTATTCAGTGTTTCTGCTTCTCGCATTACCATTAATTTACAATTAACATGATAGCATCTTCTAACCCCTTCGGTTAATTGAGTTTTTTTGCTTCCTCGCAGTTTAACATATTGCTCATATTAAATGGGTTAATAAATTAATAAACTGTAAGTTAAAACTTCCAAAAAATTGCACAAAATTCACTGTATACATCTGTAAACATCTGTATACATCCAACAACTGAAGAAGAACTAAACAGATGCAGACTAGAGAGGATATTGTTTACGTCTAGCCATGCGCCAGCACAGGTGGACGAATCCGCGTCAGCAATGGCGCCCTTATGCGACACATTTTAAAAGTTGTCCGTCACAAAACATCATGGACACTGAAAATTTACTGAAAAAAAGACTGGCGAGTGTCCCTACTGTATAGGTAAACCGTATTCTGTTTCTAGTCATGCACGAAAATGCCCAACAGTCGAAAGGTCCGAATATAAAACGACTCTTGTTTGTTAATGATATTTCTAAGGAAAAAACCTCGTCTTACATTCAGGTAAATATGGTATTTTATTTCAAATTGAATTTGTATCTTCAAGAATATCTATTTTTACAAATTTGTGGTAAATGTAAATCGGTAATGTTTGTACTCATAAAATTATTAAAGAATAACCGTGTTTTGTGACCCACTGTTGCAGCGTCATCCACTTAATCCACAACTCATTTACTATAACGAACAGACTGTGTGTTGTTTCACAAAAACGAAAACATTAATAAATTAACCTTTTCTTGTAAAGTTTATTGGTATGTCAACAATATACAACTGTTATAAATAGCAGCGCTGTATAATAAGAAGTAGCATACAATAACGTAGCATGTGAGGTTATATAACACCCTATTTGTACAATAGTAGTGACTGGAGGCATTATTGTTGAAACTGATGAATCAATTCGT
Source organism: Limonius californicus (assembly GCA_014611495.1). NCBI lineage: Eukaryota > Metazoa > Arthropoda > Insecta > Coleoptera > Elateridae > Limonius > Limonius californicus. The sequence continues at coordinate 1,955 of JABXWE010063872.1, forward strand.
TTTGTTCGAGGGGTTGTCCATTGATGAAAGAGACGTACCCGTCTTCATCATACCTACGTATTTTGAGACATTTTTCTTTTCAACCTAGTGTATATATTTTGTGTCTTAGATGATAATGAGCGACTCCACAATTGGTGATGTTAGTAGAATCCTTTTCGGTGTCCTTCTTAAGATATTCCCGCATCATTGGTATTACTAGCTCATAATGGAGTTGCGTGTTTCGTAACGTTTCAATCTTGGCTAAGTTAGTTTAGGTATTACTCCAAAAAATACTAGCATATACAACCAGAGGTTTTATTAGGGATCAAAACATTAGTAATGTACAGTGGGTTTGAATAATAGATCTTCTGTTCATGAATTGATATATCTGTTTCAATCTAACGTAACATTGATTGAACTTTTAACGAATGTGGTATATCCAACTTATTGGAGTACCTGATAAACACTCAAATATTCCACTGTTTGCCTATTTGGATTTTAATATATAAAATGGTTATTTGTTCCAATATGAAGAGGGCCTATAATTCTTCTGAGGGATAATAGTTTTGTTTGCTATTAATTTCGGTTAAGCGAATTCCATTTGGTAAACCATGTACGCGCTCTGTTGGTGATTCGTTTAGGTAGTCGACCTGTGTGATGCAGTGGCCATTTATTTCAATCTCAGGAGGCTCTATAATTCTTCTGAATAAGAACATTTTCGTTTGGTACTGATTTCGGTTGATCTAAACATTCCATTTAGTAAACCATATGCACGCTCTGCTATTGATTCGCCTATGTCGTGGTTCTGCGTGATAGAGTGGCCATTTGTTTCCTTGTTGGGAGCGTCTATGATTCTTCTGAGGAAGAACATTTTTATTTGGTGCTTATTTTGCTTAATCGAAACATTCCTTTTGGTAATCCATGTACACACTCTTTTATTGATTCGTTTGGGTAGTGGTCCTGTGTGATGCACTGGAAATTTATTTCAATCTCAGGAGGGTCTATAATTCTTCTGAGGAAGAGCATTTTTGTTTGGTTATGATTTAGGTTGATCGAAACATTCGATTTGGTAAACCATGTACACGTTCTAGTATTGATTCGTCTAGGTCGTTGTTCTGCGTGATGCGTGGCCATTTATTCTGAATGTTAGCAGAGCTTGTAATTCTTCTGAGGAAGAACATATGTCGATTAATTTAAACATTCCATTAGGCAAACCATGTACACATTCTTTTATTGATTCGTTTAGGTAGTGGTCCTGTGTGATGCAGTAGCCATTTGTTTCAATCTCAGGATGCGCTATATTTCGTCGGAAGAAGAACATTTTTGTTCGGTACTGATTTCGGTTGATCTCAACAATCCATTTGGTAAACCATGTACACACTATTGATTCGTCTAGGTCGTGTTTCTGCGTGGTGCAGTGGCCATGTATTTCAATCTCAGGATGGTCTATAATTCTTCTGAGGAAGAACGCTGTTATTCGATATTGATTTCAGCTGACTGAAACATTCCATTTGGTAAACCACGTATGAACTCTACTATTGATTCGTTTATGTCGTGGTCCTGTGCGATGCAGTGGCCATTTATTTCAATCTCAAAGAGGGTCTACAATTCTTCTGTTGACGAACATATTTATGTGTTGTTTATTTCGGTTAATTCAAACATTCCACTTGGTAAAACCGTGTGCAAAGTCACTATTGATTTGTCTATGATGTGGTTCTGTGTGATGCAGTAGCCATTTATTTCAATATTAGAGGAGTCTATAATTCTTCTCTGGGAGCGTTAACGCATTCGTTTAACACGTCTTCTGTTTATGAATTGATGTAACTGTTTCAGTCTGGTGTAACATTGGTTGAACTTCTAATTAATGCGGTATTTCCAGCTAAACACCCAAATATTCCTATGTTTGACTGTTTGTATTCCAGTGTATAAAATAGTGGAGAACAGTGTTAGTGGTTAATTGAAGCATTGCATTTCGTAAACCATGAATGAACTCTATTATTGATTCATCCAGATCGTGGTTCAGCGTGATGCCGTGACCATTTATTTCAATATTAGGAGGGTCTCTAATTCTTCTGATTGAAAACATTTTTGTTTGGTATTGCTTTAGGTTAAATGAAACATTCGAGTCGATAAACCATGTACACACTCTACTATTGATTTCTCTGGGTCGTGGTTTTGTGTAATGATGTACCTACATGTCATTGGCAAATATCGCAAAGGCGGCATATGCTGACAAAATATAGTATACGATATGACGAATATAATCGGTCCTAACATGCTTCCTTGCGGCTCATCAGCGTGGCGTGGCGTTTTTATCGGATATGTTGACATTTATTCCTACTCTAGATGTTCTATTATCCAAAAAATGATTGCCTTTAGACAATTTGGAAATTCTAATGGAGCAACTTATATTTTCGGGTTTATACCCTTACCTTGTCAAAATCTTGTACTATATCTAGGACGACTATTGTTTATTTTGGATCGCGATTCTATGGTTTCAACAATGCTTGGTAGTTGTTATCAAATTGAGTGACCTTTTGTGAAACCAACCTGGAATAATGGAAGAGAGCGTTTAAGTTTTATATTCGTGTATTAAGTCTTAAGTATATTACTGTTTTAACAAGGTATTTAATAAGCTAATTGACCTGTAATAAATAATATTCTTTTTATCTTTTCCAGGTTTAGGAAGTATCATTATTATTGCGTGTTTTTATGTTGTTAGAAAGTATGTCATTCTCAGCTAAGCATGAAAATATTTATTTTTTAGCAACCGACCTTCGAATTTGGACAGTATTTACGAAAATATAGTGTGTATACTTTCGTAAATACCCATAAACAGTTTGGAATATCGGAAACTCAAATTGTTTTATTTATTTTTTTTATTTAGCAGCAAATGCAAGCTTGGCTATATTAATTTTCTATCTGATACCTACTACGAATTATATGAAGTTGTAAATACATGCCCCTAACATGAAACCAACCCTGGAACCTTTGCATGTCAGTGGAATAAAATCTACATAATTTTTAATTATAAATTTGAATATACACAATATCCATGCATCATTTATCAGGGTTACACGGATCCTGAAAGGATAAGTTCAACACTTCCACTACATGGTTAGCATGCCGAAAAGCTCCGCGGCAATCTTTTCGCAATTTTTGGCGAAGATATCGCCACAGCTGCGCCTCATCAGCGACAGAATCATAATTTTGCAAAGCTTGTAATTTTCTCGTAAGAATATACGTTTACGCATTATTTAATGTTTAAAAATATATGATTCGAATCAGATACGTTGTGTAAAGTTGCATTGTGATCTGCTCTGTTTCTAAATAAATATTTATGCAGACTTTTTTATTCACAAGCAATCCAGAACATCTAACAAAGTCGGATGAGGAACCGCAATGCACCAAAATATTATTATACAGGAAATACGCAGATCTTAAACACATCAAAAAAAATATTAGAGAAATTCATTGTGGATATATAATAAAAATTAAGGAAGTTCAACGATTTAAATAAAGGTATAGCTTTCAATCACCATAAATATCTTTCAGTATCATTTAAATATAACGACGCCATCATTATTGTTTCCAAATGACAACTTATACGGGATAGTTAATATTTGATGCTGTTCGAAGTTTCAAATTGCACAAAGTTCAAAAGCCGATATTCCCCAATTATACCGCACTTTAGATTCACCAATTAGTAAATTGCATATTTGATAATTAGTTTTCCAGTTATATGATACTGACTATGAGGCGCAATTTATATTTACAGATCGAAATCATTGCACTTCGAATTTTAATTACTTCTAAACGACTAACGATACTTCAATAATTATATTTTATTAACTCATTCATTGCTGTGCGATTCCAACATCCTATACTTCAATGTGAACAAATTTATGCACAGGGTGAAGAATCGTTCTACAGGACATTAAAATACAGTCTAGAATAGGGCCTCTAGAACTTCATTTAGCCCGCGTAGTTTCGTCAAAAAAACCCTTTTTCATATATATTTCACCACTTCTTTTCTGTTTTTACTCGTGCTTTTATTACTATTATTGATAACACATTAACCCTTAAATAGGAAGGTTGAAGAATTGTCACACGACCCGGGAGGAGGTATATTTTTATACAACTTTGTCTCCCCATTTCTTCCTAAAGTAATCAACAAATATTACTTTTCATCTTTATCTTTATTGTAATATCGACTTATTTAAATAAACCAATATGAAATTGAGTCCCATAACATAAAATTATGACTAACTAGGAAGCAATTCACTAACATGAGCAAAAAATTGAAAATTTTACAAGGGTTTCCTTCAGGGGCCCAATTGTCAGTTGTCACATTTCGATTGGGTCCTTCATTGGTTTCACTAATCTCAAAACAGATTGCATAATAGTGAATCTGTGACGTAAATACTAGAACCTTCTACAACCCCAATAACTCGCAGGTACTCATCGAAAATGTAGTGACTGCCACCACGCTAGCTGGCACACTAAATGGAGGGTACCTGGAGGCTTGCCACCTCGGCTCGTAGATCGAAAAATATACCACCTTCCGACTTAAGGGTTAGGATAGCGTCATTGGTTTCATAGGTCTACCTTTTCTTAGATATGTCATATAACGTCGGCCCTCACCTGCCTGTCGCCACTTACTGGTAACTCAAGTGGCCCAATCCCTCGAAGAGGTTGCTGACTCCTAATGTAGAATATTCTCTCCTCTGATGATTTCATGACAAAATCCTATACATTAAAAAATGCTGCTGAACGTATTGTAAACGCTTTTATTTAAAAATATAACGCTTGTCCGAAACGTTTATTCATATCGTGCGCCACGCAAATGCGATGTTGAAAAGAGAAACAAGAAAGAATATTTTCAACATTGTATTTTCTACGTGTATTAGATCTTCTACTTTTATTATTAAAATCTCGAAATATTTACAGTAAACGTAATAATTGAGTAAATATGAGTCAAATATAGGAATTAGTCTTTTCTGGAAGAAATATTTCAGCTTTATGTAACGAACTATTATTAAATTAAGAAACTATTATTAAAATCACTGTTTTCAAGCTATATTATCTCCACACTAGTAGCCATTACAACTCAAAAATCTACAATTTCTATTATTCACAATAACTACGGCGTAGTGTATAATAATAATTGTTTGTCTAATTTGTACTAAATTTTCAAATACAACAATCACAAACTGTTAGCGGCGCCCGCCCACTGGCTCGCTACCATTTTACTCGCCTGTCGTTTGCTCCACAACTATTTGCTCGCCACGCTGGTTGCTCCCCGGACTGATGCTCGACAAGCAATTTATTCTTAAAAACAAAATATTATCTGTAGGCATTTACTATATAATATTGATAATACTCACAATCTTCAAATTTGCTCCTCCAGTGGTCCCCGAATTTGTTTCTTCTTTTGGCGATAGCTCAGTACGTAGGTGAGTTAGGGAAATGCGCCGGGCGGCATTCGATGCCTCTAAGGACCGTATGTAGGTGCGTATAACCCGAAACCTTTTGAACCACGGCATCCCGAAAAGGAATATATAAAACAATTGCTGCGAAAGCGATTTTTTTTATTTTTCAACTGAAAAGGCTCAAACTCGGGGCGACATGCCTGACCGCACCTAACGGATCCGCCAGCCCATTCACAAAGGACGGCCATGGAAGCGAACGGGCGCACTCGTCGACTTTGACGGCTAATGCCTCTACCGACGAGACGAATATTTTTGCAGGGGAACCAACGGCTGTCGCTAACGATTTCTTGCGCGATAACCGGCTCAGATTAAATTTTTAACGAAACCGAAATTGACCGTTTTCGGGAACACAACCCCGAGTTGTCGATTGATGTAGCTGCCTGCGGTTTGTACGGTTCGACAAAGCTCTCCTTGCTCTAGACTTTTGGCCCGCTTTTCCAAGTACGTCAGGAACAGTGTCGGTACATCGTATTGGGCCACCGACAGAATCCAGGCACCTGTTTATTAATGCCCCTGTCCTTAATACGAAATTGGAATTCTCAAACATATAAAATTAACGATGTTACGACTGTTGTCGTGGCGGCGCTAAAAAGGCCGGCTAATATTATTTATGTAAAAAATACGTGAATGTATCATATCAAATGAAACAAACCCTACAACGATATCTTGATTAAATTGTGGTGACATTTCAAAGTCAATATTGGAAACTTGCGCTTTTTTCGTGCTAATTGCTATCATTTGCGCGTTTTATTAATTATAAGGTTACTTCCGAAGCGCGGAATGTAGGGCAGCGTACGGAAGAGGAGGAAACGCGCTTTAGCATTTTTAAAAACTTACTTTAGTTTATCAAATATATAAAATCACATTCTGTTTTTCAAGAAATTCTTATAAAATCATTGACACTGAATAAGCAATAAAACAAGCTACAGTTACAGAAATTGATTTGTAATCACGTTGATAACATGATGTACTGTATGGAATGCTTGACTGGACGGCTTTATCTAATTTTCTTTTACTGCATACTGCGATGCCAATCACATGCGAAACCTGGAGCATTGGTTATCCAACACCACGAGATGATGTTTCGTGAAGAATCCACGATTCCCATACCTCCCATCTTATCCCGACTCAGTACATTTCGTGCTATACATAAGTCTAACATGTCCCACCTTTGAAAAATCCCATGGTCCAACTATAACAAAGACACCACGAAGACCTGGGAAACTGCAGTACTCAGGATTCGAACCTGAGCAACTTTAGTAAAATAACTCCAAAGGCCAGCGCCGCGGTCACTATTCTACCGCGGTCCCCTAGAAACTATTTATTTATTCTATATGTGGACCTTATAAATTGTTTAGATGTCATTGAAATACTCCTATACAGGGTGTCCCAGAATTACCACTAAAGCTTCAGGTAGCCGTGTTCTCCTATGCTTTCTGAACAAAAAAACCTAAGAACAAAATCTTCGAGGCTTAGTTTTCTCACATGGACCTGTTAAAAGTAGCACCTTTAACATCGTATATTTAGTTTATAGCCACAAATATTTAAATAAGATAATTAATTTATCAATAAATAAGTCTATTACAACCTAAAATCACCATCAAATCATGATTTAAAGCATTAATCAATTTGTTGAAAGAACTGATAGAAGCAAGAAACTAAAACTGGCAACCATGTTAATTTAAGCAAGTTAAGCAGGTATAGTGATTTTGAAAAATGTTTTTATTTCGAATTTCCAAATTTTTTGACAATGACCGTTTTTATTTTGTCTACTTAAGCTAATTTGTGTTTGGATTCTTTAATTTACTTTACGTTACTATGAATTATACTGCAAGTGAATATGCAGACATGATTTTGGATCTTGGCGAATGCGATGGTAATTACAACGAAGCTGTAAGGGCCTATGCCGACCGTTTTCCTGTTCGGAGACATCCATGCCATACTGTAATACGGGCTGCAATGCAACGAATTAGGGAGACTGGAAATATTCTTCTAAGTCATTTAATGCAGGTCGGCCGCCGAGAGTTAGAAATCCTAATTTGGAAGAAAACGTCTTGGAGTTTGTAAGTCAGCATCCGAGTATAAGTGTTCGTTCGATTGCCAGAAATTTTGAAACATCCAAGTCTTCCGTGCATGGAATTTAAAAGATGATCGGCTACATCCATTTCATAAAACAAGGGTGCAGCATCTGTTGGATACCGACCACGCACCTCGGAGGAATTTTTGTGAGTTGCTTTTGGAAACCAACAGAGCAAATCCAAGATTCTTGGATAAGCTGTTGTGGACGGATGAAGCAACATTCACAAGAAATGGTATTTTCAATACTCATAACGAACATGTTTGGGCACATGAAAATCCCCAAGTTTTGAAAGTGCAAAACTATCAAGTTCGTTTTTCTGTGAACGTGTGGGCAGGAATAGTCGGCAATAAACTTGTTGGGCCATTTATACTACCCCGAAGACAGAATGCAGATAACTATTTAAATTTTTTAAATGCAGAATTCCCTTATCTTTTCGATGTCATTGCTGTTCTGGTTCGGCGTGATATGTGGGTGCAACAAGATGGGGCTCCTTCACATTATGCGGCATTGGTGAGACAGTGGTTTAATCAGCATTATCCACAAAGATGGGTAGGTCGTGGAGGACCAGTGCCCTGGCCTGCCAGAAGCCCAGATCACGCCGTTGGATTTCTTCCTACGGGGACACTTAAAAAATCTGGTGTATTTAACGCCTGTTGACAATGAG
>JABXWE010063875.1:0-11423 GCA_014611495.1 Limonius californicus
GTGTGAAAAAAAAAAGGTGCGTGGTAATATGTGCTACCTAATTTGTAGTTCTTTGCAATAGACCGCCACTTTTAAAATTATTTTGTTCCATATGAAGGTCTCTCCCTCATGTTTTAATTTAAATTCAATTTGCAACGCAACCGTATTAGTGTTTTCGTTTCCTTTATTTAGATTTGCCAGATGTTGAAGATTCCGACGTTAGCAGCGACAGTGACAGTGATGCAGTTAATAATGCAACTGGTACTAGTTCAAACTTATCAATATGTGCTAGTTCCCAAGGTGAGAGCGAGAATTTAAATCAACCGATGATGACACGCAATTCTCAAACTACGAGTGAGAATGTAAATGTACGAAAAACTAAGAAAAAGGTAACAGGTATGATTTTTCGTCTAACTTCATAAATAACAAAAAATTATAATATTATGTATTTTAGAAAGAAAGAGTGCCGCCCCAGTTAAAAAAACAGGTATTAAGAGACCATGGGGAACAGAAGAAAAAGGAGCGGTTTTGGAATTTTTCCGCTACAATATTCGCAATGGCATAGTGCCTAACAAAGCTAAAATTGAAGAATGTCTGCAACAACATGACAGTCTCCTTAAAGAACGGTCATGGAAAGACATAAAGTACTGTGTTTATAATCAAATTCAACTTGTAAAAAAGAAGAAGAAACTGTAATTGTACTCATTGTATGTGCGTTCAAAGATTATTAAAAAAAGATTAAGAGAATTCTAAATTACTATTATTTAATTCGCTCAGATTTAAACTGAATCTCAGAAGCTTACAGATTCCTCAACATTTGAATATACCTAGGAGAAAAGTGTATTAATCCTACTGCACCTAAAAGTGGGGACGATCCACTTAATTGTGTATTAAATTAAAGTGTACCCTAAAGTGGGGACGGGTCCACTTAATTGTGTGTTAAATTAAAGTGTACCTTAAACTGGGGACAGTCCACACAATCACTTTTTACCAATTCTATCCGGAATTTGGGGTGTATTAAAAAATTGATTATAGAGCTAAATTACACCCAATTGACAGAATGCAGGTGTTATTATGAAACAAAAGTCCACATAATTGAGTCTATTGCTGGTGTCCACACAAGCATTGCGGAACGTGTATGTGTGTGTGTGTGTGTGTGTGTGTGTGTGTGTGTGTGGTGGTAGATCAGAGTAAAACGTCGATTCTGGCTTGGATTCGAAACCGAAGCAGTACTATGCAGATTTATAAAAATCTTGTCTACAACCCACCACACACAATTTCCCAATCCAGCTTGCAACGGTGGTATCTTAATACTAAAAACTTTCTCTAGGATTTCTGTGGTTCAAATTCGACGTTAAACTGTAGGTCCCCGTGTTTCTACCTTAGCGCTGAGGAGAAACACGTGGCATAGAATAGGCGCATGCCCAGCAGTGGAATAGAAAGGCTGTCAATGAGTGAGAATACATGTGTAGTATAAGTTTTACTTACCGTTGTGTTCCTACAGAATTTAACTACCTCTTTTGGTATTGGTCAAGTAGTTGACTGTAGCAATAATATCCAAGTCATGCTAGGTCCGCCGGCTTTAGGCTATAAGGCCTAATAAAATCTATATATTACTAAATTGGAAAGCCTAGAATGTTTAACTTTGAGACAACACTTTTTAGTAATTAATTAATTTTCATCTACCTAAACAAAACAATTCACAGAACCTCAAAGGTACTGTATTAGTGTTGTAAAGATAAGCATGTTCTTAATGTAGTTACTTACCTCGACAGCAACCAAGTGTTCAAATGTAATTTGGTATTAATATTTTTACTGCAATCTATATAACCAAGTGTATGCCTGTTTTAAAAAAAATGTATAAATTCTTTACTTAACATCATCAGTAACACAAGGACAAACTCAATAAAAAAATATGTATAGATATGCAGTTAATTTAATCTCTGTAAGTAACGTTATATACAAACATACATACATATACATAGTATACATGTAACGATAATTAACAAATACGTCAATAAAGAGAGAAAAATACTTCACCAAGAACAATAAACAATGGAACTAGCCTACGATTAACGAGTCGCCGAAACGCTCTCGAAGTTATGCACCACATATGAAAATACATATTTACCATTCATTTCAACAATATCACAACAATCCCTGCCAACAACCACTGTTCGAGAATTTTATACTCGCGCAATGGTTAGTCAGTAATAATTAATAACAATAATAAACACTCTAATGCGACTACATAATAATTCGCTACTGCATCACAATTTTAAAACTATGCTTAAATATAGTTAGTAATCCAGTTAGAACTGAAAACATCTGAATAAACAAACAAAATTTTTTATGGAAATTATTAGAAATTTCAAGAGGATGTAAAATAGTTACACTGAGAATAAATATATACGTTTTTAATCAATACTTGGTTAAAGTAAACGAGTGTGTAAGTCGAACGACTGTTTCCTAATGCCAGATTATCTATACATCAACAATTTGACAATGCAGCCTTAACAGGGTAATGCATAAAATGCAATGGAAGAACAAAAACTCATTCTTCCACACAATAGTGGTCGTTAAAATTTTTTTTACCATGGCAATTTTTCGATGTAGGGCGTTTAGGGGCATTAGACGCGATTAATAATTTAATATTTCAATTACTATACATTATACATGAGCTTTAAACGGCCATGCAGGCAATTCCTACTTACATGAAAACGTCTCTGCTGCCAAACCCCCATCACCCCAAACGTCCATGCGCCCAAACGTTCACTTACTAAACGACCGTGAGTCCAAACATTCATATACCCTAACATTTCTGCGTCAAAACGTCCACGCACCCAAACGTCTCCTTGTCCAAACATCCAAACATCTTTACATTTATGAGCCCAAAAATCCCTGCATCCAAACATTAATGCGCCGACACATCCGTATGTGCAAACGTCCGTGCATCCAGGCATACTTTCATTCAAACACAGAAACATCCCTGCGTATAATCGTCTACGGGCTTAAACATTGCCGCACCCAACACGTCCCTACTTTCAAACCTACATGTTCCCAAACATAGCTGTGACCAGATCTCCATACACACCAAACATCCCTGTGATCAAACGGCCATGTACCCAAACGTTCCCGCATAAACAACCCCGCATACATACCTTCACGTGCCCAAACATCTCTGCAGTCAAACGTCTCTACACATGAATGTTCCTGCTGTCTACCATCCGTGCACCCAAATATCCATTTGTCCAACCGTCCTATACCCAACAAACCCTGCACACATCCTTTCCAGCACGCAGAAGTCCCGGCACCCGAAAACCCCTACGTCTAAACATCCCTTCGCTTGCAAACACCTGCATTCTTTCGCCTATGTGCTGCAGACTCCTCAACGTCTGTACGCCCAAACGTTCTTGCACCCAAAAGTCTCTGTCAAATGTCCGTGAACGCAAACATATCTGCATCGTAATGTCCATACATACAAACATACATAGAGCCAAACGTTTATGTACCTTAAACTTCCCGCACCCAAACTTCAAAGGCGTCTAAAAGTCCCCTGCATTCTCACGTTTATGCGCCCCAAACGTCCATACACCCAAACGTCTCGTAACCGAAACGCCCACGGCGAGTTTTCGCCGGGAGGTGAAAATTTTGGGAAAAACAATTTTTTGCATTCCTTCTCAAATATATATTTAAATACTTTGCACGCTCTAGTCCCAGCTAAAAATTACTCAAAGGCGGAACGTATTCTTATAACTCAGAAACCACAGACAAACAAAAAACTGGAATAAACATTACAAAAATTAATTTTCTAAAAAACAGTTTAAATAGGGTAAAACGGCCGTATTTATGTATCCGCATCAACATATCTACCTCTATTTATTTTATTTTATGACTTAGAAGGAAGCCCCACATTTTTCCGACGGCCATCATCGTCATGTGCGTCGTCGACTTTAATATATTACTTGCAACTTTATCATACCCCAAGCAATATATTATTTAGAAAAAAACTCACGAAATGGCCCAGTTTTCAAGGTCCATGTATGTCCAATATTTATGAAGGACGTGCATAAATTTTTTAAATTCAAGTAAAATACGCTGTCAACTCCGAAATTTCGATTGAATGAATAATTTGTATCGTACACACACTAAAAAATTCGCAGGGTAAAACTGGAACATAACTTGTACTACATTAAAAAAATATAAGAAACTGCTGTTGCCATTTATAGATTACGTTTGCCGTTAGATATCTTGATATTAATTAGATTTAACAATAAATGTAGAGTTTCATTAAATAAAAAATTTTGAAATTCCTATTTTCCCGTTTAAATGTTAATTTTATTAGATGAAAGGAAAAAAATTAAATGGCGCTGGGCTTTGGAACAACACTTGCTCGTCTTTGATTAAACAAACTGGTGAGCACAGCGCCATGGCTACCACATGTTAGTGAAAATAATTTAGCAAAATATAAACTAATCAATAAGGTGCAACTTTTAGAATATGGTTTTTTATCGCATCCTGTAACAGGAAGTATTATCTAGACCACTCTGTAAACTACGAAAAACAAATTAATCAATTATTGTTAGCAAAGCTTGTCGATTTACTCACAATTGTGTATTTACAAATGCCCTTGGGCTATTAATTGCTGGCATTATTGACTGGGTAGCTAATAGCTGTTGGCCTAATAACAGAAGATAAGATAAAAATCGCTCTGAATTAAAACGGAATTTCCTTGGTAATAGCATAAATCAAACACATATATTAAACAGGTTTGTAAATACATTATTTAAACAGAATCACAGAAATCCAGAAAGGTAAAAACTGAAAAGCATACAAAGTAACATTTTGATTTCTGAACTATCGATAAAATTAAAAAAATACAAGTACCGGGTATCCATAAATGGCTATCGTTAAGTTGGTTAAGCTGGTTGTATACTAGTTACGGTACCACTGAAGTGTAATTTACATATCAACACCTCGACAGTTGGTTATATTTATCAGCTGATCTTCCACATTACCACAATGGGCTAGACACTATCTAGTCTAGACAGTATGAAAAACCTACAGATTTTCTTCTACAAACGGAAATGAAACAGAAACTTTATAAAACGCTACTGTTTTACAGTTTTTAAAGAACGAATGAAGCAAACCTTCAGAACAATTACTCCAGAACCACTGAAGAGGTAGAGTTTCAGAAAAAGAACAATTATACAATACACATTGGAATAATAACGTACACTATTTTAAATGATTTCCAAAAGTTGTAAATTTGCTTCTTCTATTTTAAAGTAAGCATTGGGCAACATGGAATAATAATAGTTATGCACCACATATACACTATGGTAAAAGATGCGTAGTTACGTCGGTCTAGGACATTCGGGTGCGGCCGTCAGGGCGTCGCCGTTAGGGCGCTAGACACAAGGGTGCGAAGACACCAGGGCGTCCTAACGGTCAGCGCCCTAATGTCCACGCGCCCTAACGGTCTGCGCCCTAATGTCCACGCGCCCTAACGGCGGCGCCCAAACGGCCGCGCCCGAATGTCCGGCTCCGGTAGTTACATATATTTCAAAGAAGAGGAGATAAGTAAAATGCCCGGTATAATCCGCTAACTTTTCACGCTACTAAGAATAAACTTCCAGTCAGCACTTTCGTAATGGTTTACTAAAATGCCATGCAATTTGACACAAACAAGCAAAGTAAGGTTAGAATCGAAACAACTCAATGGGGTACGGTTACGTGACGTCACGTCAAATATTGACTAGCTAACTCGTCTGACATTTTGGTATTAATTTGACTAGGATATTGCAGGCAGTGTTGTATTGCTAATTTTAGAAAGTTCAATTTTAAAGCTTACTAAAAGCTATAAGTAGATTTATATTGAGGAACAATAAAATTGTATGCTGAAGTTTCTTTATTCGAGCATTTGTATTTTAGGGCACCTTGTACACATCAAAACAGCTGACCAATCAGATATTCCATATAAAGTAGCTACGTAAGCGTGTTTCTACCTTAACGCCGAGGAGAAACACGTGGCAGACAAGAGGCTCAGCAGCGAGACGAAAAGGCTGTTGATGATGATGATGATACGAGAAGAGTTAACACAACACAACTTTAAAGTTCAATACATTATTATAGATAATAAACGTCCACATATAACAACAACTTCGAGTCATTTTTTTAGGTTGTGTAAATTATTTATGAAATATGAAACGTGCTATCACGCTTGGCGAATAAACAGAAACATAACAACGTACTACTTCTGCTGTCAAAACTTGGATGTACGTACGAGCTAAAATGTTCAACCACCAGTCAAACAACTTTGACATTGCAACGGTACACTGAGGTTATGTTTTCATTTACTCTCCAGGCGTACCCGTACTCTGTGCAATAACAAACTGTGAAATTTTAACATTAATTACTATTAATTGCCGCTTTCATATACACTGCACAGAAAAGCATTATTCACCGAGACACCAATAACTTAAAATTCCCAGCCATCTACATTTAAACAGTCATTTATGGTCACCCTGTAACTTGCCTTGTTCATACAAGCGAAATTGGATATTAAAACCACAAACGAAAGCTTTTATTACAACCCTCACCGTATTTGTATACTGCAAACACAGTAAATTAAGTTTTCGTAACAAAATTACAAGTTTCTTCAAATAAATTGGCAACAGAAAAATTCTTGTAATGGGGGAAAATAGAATTGCTCATCAATGTTATGTGCGGTATTTCAGGGTTGTTGGAAAAATTTGAACATAATTTGAAAACTATAACAACGCAACAAGAACAATAAAACTGAAGCTCGTTGAATAAAGGCATTCCATTGTTAAACCTCTCGAGTACGATGTAACAAAAATGCTAAAACTCGCCCTTTTATCCACATTTCATATTACCAATTTTCGCGAAATTATTATTTTGAAGCGGAAATTTAAACTGCTACTTGATCACATTTCTCCTCATAAGTAATATAAGAAAGAGCCGTTCAGGACCTGAATGAAATTCCAAAAATAATCACGTGCCGTGTTGCTTTTTATGAACTCGCACAAGCAACGCATACCCTATAAAGCCGAATATAATCAGTGATAGAAGTCGATTCCATCAAGCTCATAGGAATTCCATGCTTGAACCCAATAAAATGATATCTTATATACAACAAACTGAATGGACGCAACGCGAATAAGAAAAAAGAAAAGAGCCTATAGGTATTCCTAAATAACATTTGTTTAGTCCTCGTTGAATTACTAGCTTTTTGGCCGTTATATAATGGCGCGTTAAGGATGAATAATTAGAATAACCACATTTGAAACATTCAAAAATGATAACGCGCAACCGATTTCATTCTGCTGACTGTCTGTGTGTTTCTTAGCTGTAAAATACTATTCCTACCACGTTATGAAATTCCACGGTGAGGTAATAGTCAACATTTCTTTATTGGTGAAAAGAGCACAATGCGATTATTGTAGTCATAAAGGCTCGTGGAAGTAATTCTTCTCGATTTCATGGGAAATAAAGTTCCACAATATAAATCATTATTGTTACAACAAAAAAATTTATAAAAATAAATAAGCTACGTCGAGATGTAAATTACGTACTTTGTAAATACACGTAACTGCCAACGAATCATATACATTTTTATTTTTTCGGGTAATATTCAGGCCCAGTAGTGTATTCTCCACGAAAATTTAGTTCCAATACTACAGCCATGTGCTATAAACCTAATTTTCAGCATTTCTTTATCGGTGAAAACGGCGCACAACATTGATATTATTACAGTCATAAAGACTACTAGAATAATTTTTTTCCAATTTTTTGGATATAAAGTTTCACTTTGTAAACCATTATTATTAATTATACCGTCATAACGTTATTAAAAAAATATATATAAAAATAGATAAGCTACGTCGAGATGTAAATTACGTATATTGTAAATACACGCAATTGCTAACGAATCACGTAAATTTTTATTATTTTCGGTGTAATATTCAGGCCCAGCGGTATTTTCTCCTCGGAAATTGTATTCCATTACTACAGCCACACAGAATAAAACTAATTTTCAGCATTTCTGTGTTGATGGAGACAGCACAACATTGGTATTATTGTAGTCAGAAAGGCAACTACAATCAATTATTTTCAATTTTATTGGAAATAAAGTTTCACTTTGTAAACCATTATTCTTAATTATACCAACTTTTTAAACAAAAAATATATATGTACATAAGAATAAATAAGCTACATCGAGATGTAAATTACGTATTTTGTAAATACACGTAACTGTTGATGAATCACATAAATTTTTATTTTTTCGAGTAATATTGAGTTCCAATACTACAGCCATGCGGTAGAAATCTAATTCTCAGCATGTTTTTGTTGATGAAAATAAGTATTAACATTGATATTATTATAGTCATGAAAGCTACTAACTAGAATCAATTCTTTTAAATTTTATTGGAAATTAAATTCCACTTTGTAAATCATGTTTGTTAATTATACCAATGTCAATACTTTATGAAAAAAAAATATATATATAATAAATAACTTACGTCGATATGTAAATTACGTACTTCGTAAATACACGTAACTGCTAACGAATCACGTAAATTTTTATTGTTTTTCGAGTGCTTTTCAAGCCCAGCAGTATTTGCGCCTCGAAAATTGAGTTCCAATACTACAGCCATGCAGTATGAACCTAATTTTCAGCATTTCTTTGTTGGTGACAACAGCACAACACTGTTATTATTATAGTCATACAGGCTACTCGAATCAATTTTATTGGAAATAAAGTTCTACTTTGTCAATCATGAGTGTTGATTATACCAATGTCATAACTTTATGAACAAAAAAATATATAAAAATAAATAATCTACGTCGAGATGTAAACTACGTACTTCGTAAATACCCGTAACTGCTAACGAATCACGTAAATTTTTATTATTTTTGGAGCAATATTCAGGCCCAGCAGTGTTTTCTCCTCGGAAATTGATTTCCAATACTAAAGCCATGCAGTATAAAACTAATTTTCCAAATTGAATATTTAGACGACTAAGAGTGGATGAGGAATTAATCCATATACATATATTACCTATGAGTGGGTGCATTATCGTAACAAACATGGTAATGAAACCTCGCTCACCGAAACTAGAAATTTGGGTGTAAATCATTTTCTCCTCTTGAAATTTCCTCTTTCAAAGCACAATTTGATTAAATATTTTTTTCCTTTGGAAATTCTATCATACTAAAATAATCCACAAAACTGGAATTGCTCTGTTCTTCAACATTACATTTAAAATTCCGTATCTCTAATTCAATTATCACACTCCGTTAAGACTCGTTATTGAGCTCACACAACGAACACAGCAAGATTAAGATTACAGCTTTAACAAACCCTTAATTCTATGTACTAAAGCGATACACAAACAGACTTTGGATTAAAAGTAAACACCATTTTAAATTTTATATACACTATACCTACAGAATACAAATGTAGCAAATTTATAGTTCTTTAAATTGTACGAACTTACGACGTCAATCGTTCCGATTTACTTGACTCATTAAAGACTTTTCTGTACTAATTATTGATTTGCTAACTGATAAAGCTAGTCAGCTAGTGGCAAACCACCATCTTAGCAAAATCCTTACCCTAGTTCGTCTTTGCAGACGTTCCACACCACCAAATTCTGCCAACAGACGGATACGCAACTGGTATTGCTTAATTAACGTATTTTAGTATTTTTACGTCCTATACAATAAACTAATTCTTTGAACGATAGAATTAATTAATGTTAAAATGCAACATTTTAACACCATCGCCTGGGAGCATACGATACTGCAATTCATAAAATAATATACCTCCTAACAAGGTTATATTTTCTGCATTAAAAACCTTCCCATTTATGAAAACAGATTATTTTAAATAAAATTAGTTTGACATTTAGTTCGTTATAATTCAATTGATAACAAATTTTCCGCCTTCAAAATACCAATAATAGTCTAAATTTACACGCACCCACGAGTCAGTAACAAACACCCAGAGTGAGATAGGAATCAAAGCCGCGGTCGCGTATTGATAAAACAATTTCGGACACCGTTTCACAATATAACACTATACCATATATTAATAGAGAAATATGCTCCCTTACGACTTACGGTGCTACTACAACACAGCAAACATTTACACGTAACTGAATGTTATATTATGTCATACCTGAAGCTGCTCCTGAAGACTGAGAAATAATGTTTCTTAGAATTTAACCAATACGATACACAAAGCAAGAACGACTTGATCATAGAATACTCAAAGCTAGTTATAATGCACCACTCGTAAAGCTATTCAAATGTTACGTACAAATAAAATATCTACAATGGTCAAGAAATCATACTCTTCAAAGAAGATGCATTGATAACACCGCCGGAACATAAATGAACTTGCATGTTGAAATGCAGAAGCTTAACCATACTGGATTACCTAAAGTTTTAAATACTGGACAAATATTTTGCTGCATCCTGGGACACACTGGTACGTTTGAGAACGTTTATAAAACGTTGCAATAGTTGAACAAACGTTGTAGCTCTATCTTTAAACGTTAATTCTAATTCAAGAAACGTTACACTTAAAACACGAAAGAAATATATTAAGAGATATCATTTAAACGCTTTACCCTAAGGTTTAAACTTTATTTTGTTCACGAGAGTTACTTTAAATACCTTTGCAATAAAAAAACAGCTTTAAACACTATGAAGGTAAATTTTCCACTTGCTTATTGATTAAACTACTTTATCTCATTTAAGTTTGATAGAAATTGTCAGAACAATGTTTGGGGTCTTTTATTTTCAACAGTCACTTTTAACGTTTCTCTGTAATCTGCTTAATGGCAAAAAGCATTTTATTGTAACGTTTAAATAAGATTAAAATAGTTTACGTCAACTTCATAAAAGCTATATATTAAACGTATAATATGAACGTTTTCGTTTCGTTTAAAATTAGACGAAACGTTCAGGAATCGTTTCCTTTGGATGTAACTCTATTCCATTACAAACAAGGTTTTAAACACATTTATGTTTTGATAGAAATGTCAGTTTGATTCAGTAAATCTTTTTATTTTGTTTCAAACATAAGTTTCGATTTTAACGTTTCTAGATCGATTATGCTTTTTTATATATCAACAACATTTTATTCTGGCGTTTCAAATACAACTTGCATGGTTTTCTTTAGATTGACAAGAGCATTGAGTTAAACGGCCAGTTTAAACGTTTTGTCTATTAACGTTATATATATTTCTATATTTCATTAAAAGAGCGCCCTGAAGACATTAAACGTTCCGTCATTTTGATTTCATAAGTTTTTGTTTATGTTAAACGTTTAATTTAAATATTTCTAACGTGTGTATTTTGTTATAATATTCATTCGTGTAAAGCGTTGTTTTTTAACGTCCCTGTAAGAA
>JABXWE010063877.1:0-14688 GCA_014611495.1 Limonius californicus
TTAAAACAATTTCAACACGTATTTATTTTTATTTTAGCTTTATATATATTTCAACATGCAAAATATCATTTTCAGAAGCATTTAATGAAGTAAACATTTGTAGCTATTGTAACCCTAGCATTTGCATGTCGAAATACGTATAAAGCAAAAATAACAATAAATACTTGTTGAAATTGCCTATTATTATTATTAAAATATTAAATGAAATATGTTAGCATTTAATTAATTTCCCATATAATTTATTAGAAGAATCCAATTTTGAAGTAAACCAAAATGATTCAGTTATCTACATATTAATAAAAATTTTAAAAAGTTTATATACCAGTACAAAATTGGAGACAGTAATTCGATAGGCTTATTGCCTGGTGCAAAGTTAAGGATTCTCAAATCGACCTGTCATCAAAAATGTAACTTTTTACATCGACAAACCACAATATTCGTTACCCTGTCCCTTCCTGGTCGTAGGATCGTCTACCTGAATACTACAAAAATAAACTGCGTCCAATGTAAAAACCTATACGAATAACACACGACAAAATATATTAATAGAGGAATCTCGACATTGTTTTGATTTTAACGAGAGTAGGTAAATATTGTCATTGGGGTTGTATGCTTTATGATTTTAAGGAATAGTAGTTTGCAATAACATGAATAAGTTTCACTAAATTAAGTACACATACATCGTAAACTTAGGTTGATGTTACCGTATTTTGTACTACTTTTGGCAATTACTTGTTATGGTTTCTTCAAGAATTATTTTACCTTCTTTCAATCTTGGATATGTTGTATAATAGTTAAAACAATGCAAGTTGCAAAGTCGCTGATTAACATAGCTACGGTGACTATAGAAATCCCTAATTTAAGCTTTCTTGGGTAACTTTAAAAGCCCCTTAAGCCTTAACAGCAGAAATAAGCCAACAATATGTAAATATTCCTAATATGAAAATATACCTTTTTAATTCCTCAAAGTATATCCCCTATTAGTGATTGTTGTTATTGGTAAAAGTATTAAATACGAATTTTGTACATACATAAATCTTCGTTTTAAATTTTAATTATCATGGGATACGTTTCACAAACATTTTCAAATTTATGTCTTGTACCCTAAGGTATTTAAAGAACGTCTTTAAAGGTTTCGGTATGTTTCCTGTCATTTCTACAATAAAGGTGTCTATACCTTGCAGAGGTGGCTGACCTAATACAATAGCTTTAATTTTGTTTACCACTGTTACCTCCTAGTGTACGCATTTACAGCTAGCCATAAAAATTTCTTTTAAAATGTGTTTCCTATGGTTTACGTCCACCCAAATTGTAAAATACTATTATGATGGGCTGAAATTTCGTCTAGCAGGTACAGAACAATATACTTTCACAGGAAAATATAAGAATGTGACCAGGGTATTACTACAGTTTATAGTTTTTGGTTGTACATCTTTTGTGTAAAATTGCGAATATTTAAAACTTAAAATTAAAGAAATTTAAACATTTAGCATCGTAATTTTAGCTCGAGAAAGATAAAGCGCTTTGAACCAACGGCGAACGCGTAAAACATTGAATGGTAGGCTGAACTTCTTTGTTAGCTATTGTATGAATCAACTACTCCGGGGCATTATTATTATTCATGTCTAATATAAATATTACAAAATATAATACAGTAGCTGCCATTGTAAAATGTGGTTCTATTCAAACGCTTTTGGGTCTTTTATGGCGCGCTTGCAATCACAACTGCGGTATTATAACGCTTTAGAGGTGTTTGTTAAAGTATATTACTTTCATTTTGGAAATCAAAATATGTAATCACCTTGCTAAGCATAAAATAACAGCTATAAATGGATTGACAAATTCTATGATCTGTATGTGGCGTTATTTACAACAAGTGAATCGACTATAATAACGAGCTTTCACAAAGCTTTATTGTAACAATATTCTGGACGTTACGCCTATTTATTGATGAAACTAAGTAATTCTATTATTGCTACTGATATTGTTATTATTTTATGTGGAATAAATTCTGTTATTATTATCAGAAACGAATACTACATTAGTTTCCTCAATATATTCCACAAATTCTAATTTATTAATAATTTGCTGTTACAGGCTTGGTGATGACAATTTTGTAATCGAGAGGATTGGCACATACAGGAATAAATCAAGGGGAAGGCGAACTGGTTTTTTGTTCATTCAGCAACAAAAACTAATTGCTTACTCTAAACATGTGGGATTAATATCAACTATTTGGTTGACCTACACATTTGTAACAATAACGTGTCCTTAGAACGCTGCAGAAAGATCATCAAGGTTTGAAAGCTAATGTCGTAAAACGACAAGGCAAGCTGCTGAGAAGAGGCCCAATTTACAACGAAGATGTAAAAAATATGCCGTGGCCTAAATGATAAGAACTTACATACAAAACTAAACTTTATGTTTCTGTAATCACAAGTACATATGTAGAAGCCCAAACATGCTTTTTGAATTGTCAATATTTAGTTGACATGGTTTTTGTACTTATTTAAGCATTCACAAAGAAGGGACAGCTCCCCTCTAAACTTACTGTAGCTTTATTTGATTAAGTTGGTTGTATTTATGTATCCTAATATAATGCTAATTCCTATTATATTATGTAAAGCACTGTGCATGTATAATACATTTTATAACTAGCGATGTAAACAAACAAAACCAACCCAAAGCTAGCTTGTAAATTCGTTCACCTATAGAGAAAGATATACAGATCTATAAACAAATGCCATGTTCCTGGTTTCAATTGAGGAACAATAAATTGTGGCAAAAAATCCTACCGTGTTATTATATCCGCAAACTACCTCTTTATACTATAAAAAGTTTTTGCAAAGAAACTTAATCATATATACCGTACAAGGTTTTTAAGCAATTTAACTTTTAATGGCACCTTTTATATTAATGCCTCATAAATGTTCAAGCATAAAACCTAATTTTATAACACATTTTTTGGTTGTGTTTTAAAAGCAAAAGTTGGCTTCAATTCGCTTTCTGTAGCCAAATTTAGTTTCGTCTTGCAACGGAAAATATTACGCTAACCTACAGAAAACAAAAATTAGGAAAATACCCTATTAAAGGGCTTATTCAAGAAGAGTACCGTTTTAGATATTTACTCAATTATGAAATATTAAGCAAATCTAAGATCAGGTATGCTATCAGCAGCCCTTATAAGTTATAACTCTTTAAGTAAACAACAACTTCTGGTTTCGGAAACTTTCCTTACCACCAATTAA
Organism: Limonius californicus; assembly: GCA_014611495.1. NCBI lineage: Eukaryota > Metazoa > Arthropoda > Insecta > Coleoptera > Elateridae > Limonius > Limonius californicus. The sequence goes on from JABXWE010063877.1 coordinate 3,249, forward strand.
TTAAATGAGTCGGGAAACCTTCCAGTGAACTTTTAAACAAGTTAATTGCGAGCTTTCCACAATTTTAACTATTTAGGAAACATACGTCCAGATGTATGAGCAGTTTCATTGTGTCTTTGTGGAAAAACTGACGGAAAATTTTCATTTATATATAGCACAAATTCGTCAACATTTTTTAAACTTTTCCCAATTGAATGTATGTTGCAGCTACCGAAAACTTCAAATTCCCAAGCTTGGTTGTATGTTAATATTTTCACTAGAAGGAGGAAACTCCGCAATCTGCCGGTGATCCAGTTTACTATTTCTGGCGAAGAAATATTTCAAAATAATTTTCCAACACGTTGTACGTATGGACTATACTGGTAAACTGTTATTCTGAATGTTATTTGCTTTTTCTTACAAATTGCATATAATTAGTATATAGAAATGGCATAATAAGAGGTAGCTGAAGCATACAGATTTTACGTCCGCGTTTATACAAAATATTGTAGAGAAATTAGTAAAACTATTTCAAAAATATCAAATCAAACTGTATTAAGCTGGCTTGAGAAAATATGTCACAAACTAGGAATAGCATTGTTTTTAATAAGAAAAAAGTCCATTAAATATAATTTCCTGGGAGAAGGAATAGGCGATTTAAATTTCCTTTTGTCTTACAATATTCCTGGTAAAGTATATACATATTAGCGAATGCTTTTCAATTTAATTTTACATATTTAATAGAGTTATAACAAAATGTAACAATCATGGGGAAAATTAAATTTTTATTACGTTTGTAAATTGAAACCATTTAAACCAAATTTTCCATGTGTGTATAAAAGCTGCCATAAATTGCTGTTCTGAATTTTATTAGATTTTTTCTTACAAATTTTGCATATAATTAGTACCTATATAGAAATGGCAGACTAAGAGGTAGCTAAAGCATAGATATGGATTTTAAGTCCACGTTTATACAAAATATTGTAGAGAAATTAGTAGAACTACCTATATCAAAAATATCAAATCAAACTGTATTAACGTAAGCTGGCTTAAGAAAATATGTGACACAAACTTAAGCAAATTTTAAATACATGCTAGGAATATCACTGTTTTTAATAAGAAAAAAGTCCATTAAATATATATAGTTTCCTGGGAGAACGAAAAAGCGATTTAAAATTCCTTTTGTCTTAAAATGTATACATACTAGCGGATGCTTTTAAATTTAATTTTACATATTTAATAGAGTTATAACAAAATGTAACAAGCATGGGGGAAAACAAATTTTTATTAGGTTTGTAAATTTAAATCATTTAAACCACAAATTTTCCATGAGTGTATGAAAACTTCCATAAATTTTTCATAGAAAGCCGAATTAAGACAGGAATATGGCTTAAAATTAAAAAACTAATAACTTTATAATAGAAAATTGATGTATGGTATACCCTGACAGTAACTTCCTAATAGGATTTTTACGATGATAACCTCTTTTACTGTGCTTCTGTGTGTTACTTTTTTAGAATAGTGGATTTTATACCATAAAGTCATAAAAAGAGAGTCTAAATATTTATATTATTTTGCGACCTATTCTATACCCAAATTTATGACAAAGATAACTTTTAACTTCTTAAGCCTACAACACCTACTCTTTTAGACACATTCAAATTCAGTTCAATCTTTAAACCTGTAACAATTTTTTTAATGTCGAAAACTTAATCTAGGTGTGTATCGTGGCCGTAACGGTATAGGTAACTAAATTTTAGTGGATTACCACTTAATCTTTAATTAGGTGGCTCTCTTAGGCCGAATGATCAATTAGGATATAAATACAACAATTTAGACTTTATAACACCGCAGCTGGTACTGTATCTATAAAATAGCAGTTAATTAATAAGTAATAGAAAATGGTGCGGAATAGATTTCCTGTCGTATTAAATTACTCTTTAATTTTCAGTAATGTGATATGTTTTTCACGCGACACTTTTATATATTTATTAATATTATTTTATAGGGGCATTACATTCATTATAAGGGTATAAACAGATTTTTCAAGCTTTTATAACTCAATAATAGCGACAATATGGGTAGATTAATGATTGTAACATGTAGGTTTATTACGAAGTTGCATATGGTCCTATTTTTATCCCTTTTAGATGTTTCAAAGTTTTCAAATGCCCATGGTGTTGTGTTTGAAGTAACGTTTTAACAACTGCGCAATATTTCTAGCTAAGTGTAAATAAAATACACCTTGGTGCTGATGTCATTCTACATGAACACCAACAGAGCAGCGAATGCTGGGAAAATAACAATAAATAATTCCCAAGAAACTCTTTAACGTAGTGATTTTTACCTCTACCGTTGTAAGCGCACAGGTAGGTTTCTTATATTTCTAGATTTTAAAGAATTCGACGTAGGTGAACAGATTGCGTTCGATCGAGCAGAGCCAGTTAAGTCTGCCCGGGGCCCATACAGCGTCGGACTGCGAACACACCTCGGTAATACTGAGACTACAAAAAAAAACTCCAAAAGCATTTCCTAGAAGGTTAAACGTGTGATGCTTCGTTTGTTTTTTTACGTACAGTTTTAAAATGATTGGCTTTTATTTTTTTGCTTCTGACTTATGACTGGTTGTGATATGTTGTTTATTAAATTTTTTGTGCTCTTGTTTGCATTCGTGTAAATTCATTTATGGCATCGTTTCATGCCACTTCCAAAATAACTTTAGGATAAAGAGTCATATAATTTGTGTAAACCGCACACAGAACTTCAACACTAGGTACAAGCAAAATTATAATGTTTTCTATTGGTCAATAGATTTATCACAGATTTATCTAATAGGACTCCTAATACTACTATTACTATTAAATTTTAGAAAGAGACATCTACAAATAATTATTATTACATTAGTGTTATCATATGATGCAAAATTATAATATAATTTCCTGAACATATCAAAACATTAATGTTTTTAATTTGGCTTATCCATAACCAAAAAGCAATGGGCCTCTAAGGCATGTGAAAACTTCATAATAATATGACGACATTTTAATATGTCAAAAAGCTTCACGCTACTGATTTTTTGGACAAGAAACAAACAGAAAGTTCCAAATTTGATTATAGTTGTAATCTACAAAAACTTTCATGTTTTTAGAACATAAACATAGAATTCCGTGTCCGTTCAAACACTGTACAGTTGGATTTTAACTACTCAAATAAGTTAATCAAACATCATTAATACTTATACAAAGAACTTAAAAAAAAATGGATTCAGAAAATTAATAAGCATGGCAATGGCACATACAAATATTTATATATTATATAATGCCAACGAAATGATATTTATATTAATCTATATTTAAAGTAGCAAAAACTGTGACAACTCATTATATTCTATACCTTATTACAAATAATTCTTTTACAAAATCAATATGTACGACAATTTGGAATACTTATCAAAAAAATTTTTTCAATATTTAAATTTCAAAGAGTAGGTATCTAGTAGGAATTTTTTTAATGGAAAAATCCATTATGACATGAAATGTTATGGCACAAACATAAAAGTATTAACTTATTAGATCCTGTATTATATGTAATTTGTATGCTTGTTCTATTAATGAAAATACAGTTTAAATACATTTTCTAAATTAAAATTTCGTTAATTTCGTATTTGTGAAAGGATACACGTTTTCAGCCACAGTCGGTCACTAATTCATAGTTTTGTGTGCTTGTATTTTATTTTTTTTAACTAAGCATAGAAAACGAATCTTAAATAACAAGATTTAAAAATCTGGCCTACGCAAAACTTTAGCCATTAAACTCGCTACAGGTTATTTGACGTTAAAAAGACAGATATATCTATCTTAAAATATCTACGTTAGCAAACAGGTTTACCTATCTATTCTGAAACTGCTGCCTATATCGTCGATATTAGTAAAGCCGATTAAAATACAGACTCTCATGTGTCAGGTAATTTATAAGACCGTTTACAGCCCTAAATTCCTAATTAACTCTTTTCGGAGTTGATTGTCTACTAACTACATATTGCCTAATAGAAATTAAATTGCCCCTGGGATTGTATTTTTTAAATAGTTTCTCTTTTTTATTGTTCGCGGTTATTTTTCTTAAGAAATTTTCTCAGCTCATGTCGCTAATGGCGTACAATCTGATATGTTTAAGTTCGAGTCGGTGTTTACTCGGTGGACAGGGACACAGAACAGGTGCAGCATAAGCATTTTGGAAGCCAGAAAGTCAACAAACCGTTTGTTTGTCCTATCATTAATATCGTTAGCTTTTCTCTCAAAATTACAGTACCTAAATATAAAAATAAACAATGAAGACTTACCAACTCATCGTCTTCACTTTACACCACACAGAGGCTCTCTTACTACAAATTTCTTTTAAATTCACTTCAGAGATTTGGTCGGGTAAAGGAATTAAATAATAAGAAACGTAGATTATTTTAAAAACATTTCGATTTAATTTTTGTCACACCGTACAACGATATATAATTAATATAATAATAAATATATACACATATCATCAATCTATGACCAAAAAACGTTGAAAGAACGTGAATCAGAGAACAGTACGGATCGTCCAAATCAATATAAATCAGTCCAACTGCACGACACGTTAACCAAATTTAACAACGTAAGAGCAATTTAATTTTCATGTATATTAAATATATACGACATACTATATATTACAAACTTACTTTGTAGTTGTATTCATTAAAACCATCCCGGGTGTAACTTTGCTTTTATTTTTTAGTATAAATCACGACGTTGCTACTCCAGAATTATTCTTATTTACAACGTATTTATGATAAAACATTCGTCTAAGTTATATTACACATGCTTCTTACAAACAGCGTCATATTATCACTTCTCATATTTACAGTTAATGTACAGCAAAGGTTCATTATTTAGGTACATACACTTGCGTTTACGTAGCGCAGACACCGACAGCAGTTTGGGCCTCCGACTAGGCGGGTGATCGGTTTAATCATACAGTGAGGTAGCATTTTTAAAAATATAATTTTGATCTGTTAATTAGTCCGTATTTATTTATTTTGCCGTCGGGTAGGTAGGTACCTGCGGACAACCGTTCGTTGGATGAGTCCTCTCTTAAGTTAAATTGTACTTATTTTACATTCGAGAACGCTATCACGTATAAGTTGTGCAAGTCAACTTAAGTTTTTTTTCACTTAGGACGCACCCGAACAGAGAGATGAATGAGCGATGAGACGCTAGCCGTTTTCACTGTGATGTAACAGGGAGGCCCAACGGGCTGGATGCTAGTGCGCCGTTAGCTGGTGGCCCATGCCCTGAGGAGATAACATCGGAGGACTATGCGAATGCGAGTGCTGCCCCATCGGGGAAGACCCATGAACATCGGGGTGGTGTCCGTATCCGGGGTGCATGTGTCCACCCGGCGGCAACCCGTCCATCATTTCGTTTGTTAATGTGTTCGGAGGTGTCATTCGTTTCTCTTTTTGTCTTCTATTGCAAAACCACACTCGCACTACTTCTTTTTCTAATTGTAAGCTGTCTGCTAAATTCGTAATTTCCTGCGCCGACGGCTTTGGTTGCTTATGAAAGTGCTGTTCTAAGGCGCCTTTAACTGAAACCTCTATACTCGTACGTTTTTTTCTTTTTCTCCCTTGTGCCGCTATTTTATCTATCGATGTAGGCGATCCCGTCGTCGAGTCCGCTTCTTCCAGCCATTTTTGCAACAGAGGTTTCAGTTTGCACATGTTTTTAAAACTAAGTTGGAGCGCTTCAAACCTACAGATTGTTGTTTGAGAAAACACGTTTCCATAAAGAGTTCCTAAAGCTAATCCTACGTCGGCCTGGGTAAAGCCTAATTTAATACGTCGTTGTTTAAATTGTTTGGCAAAGGCTTCCAGGTCATCACTAGTTGGAGTTTCTTCGTCACCCCCACCTACATCTCGGTCCGGATGCTGCGGGTGATGCGGACTTTGCATATCCCGGTGCAGGGGATGATGTAGTTGTGGGGCGGCTTGATGATGAGCCAACATACCATTCATCGCCGCATGGTACTGCTGTAAAGGTGACCCCGCACCCCCGGGATTATAATGGGCAGACGACACTGGTGCATGCCATGCATGTGGAGATCCCATACTTTGCTGTTGCTGTTGGCGATGCATCATATCTGCTTGTTGGGATAGCGGCTTGACATCTTGGTGTGGGTGGTGATGGTGATGCGGGTGATGCATTCCTGCCATAGAAGCGGCCCACGGATCTGCACCTGGTTGCAGGCTCACCCATGGGTTAGCGGCGGATAGCGACACCGGGTGACCGTTGGGCGACGGCGAGCTGGCCATCTGATGGTGATGGTGATGATGATGCTGTGGCAGGTACTTCATTTCGCTGGCATCGGCAGCTGATCTTGGAGACGCACTAGAATGGTAACCACCAACGATATTCATGCCGACAACGCTACTTCCGTCCAAATCAGAAGTAACAGCACTACTGGCCGGCAGATACGTGGTGGCCGCCATGCCCTGGTGGGGGCGCCAAGCCGTCGTGTCGGCACTGTACGTACTTGCTGTCACAAAACTAACACACTGTCTCAGTACGCTCTCATGCGTTATGCATATCGTTCGGTACACATGACGACTCAGTATACACTACTCCACTGAACACTGAACGCTGCCCGTCTGGTCGGTTTCCCCCTCTTGGACCCCTCCACATCAGTGCGCGCGCCATTGGGTACGATTCAGTTGTACACTGGTAGTGACGTCACAAATACAATACCCGCCACTGGCTGAATCCACCGGGGTTCCGCCTGCAGTAAATTTCCCTACCACGCGGCGGGGAAGTGTTTACACTTGGCGGGACACGGTAGCTAAGCAACAGAGCGTGCCCGTGTGTCGGACTCGCACACTTCGGTGGCGACGTAGGTCACCAGAGCGGTATGGCTGGAAGACACACAAAAATTTAAATTATCAATTACCCCCTTCTTTGTCTATTACATACGTAGTAGGTTCCATATAACAACATACTTAAATTTAAAAAAAATTAACACTAATAGGGTAATTTAGTATTATTAATTCATGTCGCTAAACTTCCATAATAAATATATGTTGTATATATGTATTTGTATACATAATACACACACACATATGCAAATATATATAAAGAAACGGTTTTAAAATAGCATTAAATTGTGATAGAAACAAATTATATTTCCATTTAACGGTCAACTGGACATGCGACGACCCTTAGCATAGAAAGTTATAAAAAAATCAATCGAATTACTTGTTGGAAATACCTACTCTGTCTTATGCGCCCCTCGCATACATTACGGGCAACTTATGGGAATATAAAAAAGTGATTTAAATCTTAGTCACCTGTTGAAGCGACGGACAAATCATACGGTCTGTGCTGGGAAATTAACATTGAATTTGCAATACAATGGGGCCTTAGCACTTGCAGCTTATACATATGTATGCAGACCAAAACTCCGGTGTAGATTTATAACGCGCGGGCAGGTTGCGATTTTAATATTAACGATTTGGAGAAAGTAATGCAGGTTGCACTTTACTAGTTATGGAATAGGATTTTGTTTGCAGTAATTGTTTGCTTATTAATAATCGATCAAACTGGGTAGTAGGATATTTCTAACTCGCATTCTATAAAAGATACATTTTCAGAATTATTGGCGTAAACAATCGTGGATAACGTGTTAAACAAACAAACCAATTGTTATAAACTAAAAATTAGATTAATATAAAAACTGTGACAGTGAAGAAGTTTTTAGAATAGATTTAGCAACATAATCAACTCATTCCAAGTAAGTAAAACACTAATATAAAACAAAAATAGGTTAGCATCTGATTTGTTTCTGACCATCTAAACACTAATAATAACAGCAATAATGTTTATTAAGCGAACTGTAATAAATGTGCATCAGAATAAATAAATTGTTAGTTTTTTGCCCTACTACATTGCAAAATCATATGAATCAATAAATAAATATATCATTAATACCTTCAACAGATATTGATTGCATTTATCTAATTGTTACCCATAGGTGTATTAATCAAATAAAATTGAAATTATTAGTAATATTATATTCACTTACTAAAAATAATTGAATGAGGATAAGAGTAGGAGGATTTTAATTAAAATTTTCTATTAGATAATTTGATCAATAAATAGAACAATATAGCCATATATGTACTCTGTGATATGCTTAAATTGTTAGTGACATATACCTACAGCAAAAAACAAAATGAAATTAATTATCGAAGATAATGTTAATAGTTTTCAGCTTACTTTACTGGAATTCGTATTAATAATTAAAATCATAATATAATTTACATGGTACTTATGAGTTTAAACTGATATTAATATATTTATAAGTTAATCTATTTAATTCATGTATTACAAGGGAAATCAGATCTACACAGTTAACATAAATATTAAATAACAGCACATATTTGAATGTTTCGTTGCATTGTATTAAGAATTGTATAAATAATTTTAACGGGCTATTTGTTTTAGTTACTTAATATTTATATCAACGATAATAAATGCGGGCGCACGTTGAAATGTGTATCTAGTAAATGAAAAGCTGCTGAAATTATTAATAATATTATATTTACTTATTATTTAAAATGCATTCTACAAAATAAAGCAAGGAATAATTACAATTAGAACATTGAATTATTTGGAAGGAAATTCAAGAATATAATGCAATTGCATGTGGGGTAAAAGCATTTTGGTCTTATGATGAAATATCTAACATTTCAAAGAATATTGATTTAGAATGTAATTTTCAATTATTCAACAGTTTTCAATTTAGGCAAAAGATATTCGCATGAATATATAATATACGAGTAGTAGGTACCTATATAATTGTGTCGTAACATTTATTCCCTATTTTCACGGGCAGCAAATTGCCTTAACATAAAATGTTGTTCAGAGATATTATGTTTTATTGCTTATTATTCTTGTAGTTACAATTCTTTGGTTATAACAATTACCTGTAAATACAATTGAAGTACCTATATATTACAGTACATTATATTTTCAGTACAATTTCTAATAGTTCTTGTAGGACTTACTCTTTCTCGGCAGATATGTACACAAATATTCAAGTAACAACCATTTAAACACTATTTAGAATATTACAGTAGGCACATACTAGCTAATTTCCTGAAAACGGATTTCTGCTACCAAAATTTTAGGTTAGTATAATATTAGCGCGGTAGTGTTGCATATTTGTTACTACAACAACGCTATTATATAATTTATGAATATGCACATAATTAACCCGTAGTATCAATAAAATCACTGAAATATAATGTAGCCCATAAAGTCAGAAGGAATTTATTATTATATAATTGCTACTAATGACACTATATTTTGCAGCTAACCTACACTGTATGTATATTGAACATACAGTATTATACAACTAAATGACATGAAAAAATAAAGTTATAGGAATACGGCACAAGTGTTCGAATAGAATAAAGTTTATTCAATGAGTAACAATGAAATTTTATCGAATTAAATTTTGTTATCTAAATTTAGAGCTAAACGTAAAGTGTCTAATTCACTACCTGCAACTAACATAGAATGTATATATAACGAACTTTGTATTATTGCACTAACCTGGATGAATAAATAAATTAATAGGCACTGCAAAGTGTCTGAAAGAATTAATTTTATTATAATGATCATTGAGTAACAAGACAAACCCATCGAATTAATTTTTGATATCTAAACTTATACCCAGACAAAAAATGTCTTATTCACTACTACGTGGAGCCAACAAACAATGTATGTATGATAAAGTTTCTACTATTTCACTAAACTAGATGAATAAAATAATTAATGCAACTACTGCAAACTGTCTAAATGAATGAATTATATTATAACATTAAGTGAGTAACAGTGAAATTTTCTCGAACTAATTTTTGTTAGCTGAAGTTACACCTAGACGAAAAATGTCTAATTCACTAAGTGCAACTAGCATACAATGTATGTATAATACATTTCCTATTATTGCACTAAACTAGATGAATTAATAAATTTATAAAAATATTGCAAAGTGTCCGAATGAATTAATTTTACCTATAGGTAATGTAACAATTACATTTTACGGAATTAATTTTTGTTATACCTATAAAGTTAGACCCAAACGAAAAATCTCGAATTCACTAAGTGCAATTGACATACATCTATGCATAACGAACTCTGTATTATAGCACTACCTAAGCTAGATGAATAAATAAATTCATGGAGATACTGCAAAGTGCCTGAATGATTAAAATTTTTCTATAGGTTATGTTCATTGACTAACAGTGAAACGTTATGGAATTAATTTTTGTTGTATAAAGTTAGACCTAAACGAAAAATCTTGAATTCACTAAGTGCAATTAACATACAATGTATGTATAACGAACTCTGTATTATTGAACTACACTATAGATGAATAACTAAATTCATGGAAATACTTCAAAGTATCTGAATGAATGGATTTTACCTGTAATGTTCCTTGAGTAACAGTGATTTTTGATTGAATTAATTTTTGTTATCCAAGTTAAACCTAGACGAAAAATCTCTAATTGACTAAGCGCGCGCAACTTACATATAGGTACCTAATGTATGTATAATGGACTTTGTATTATTACAGTAAACGAGATGAATAAATAAATTCGTGGAAATACTCTAAATTGGTTGAATGGGTGACATTTATTTATAATGTTCAGTGAGTAGCAGGGGAATTTTATTAAATTAAGTTTTGTTATCTATACTTGGGCCCAGACGAAAAATCTCTAGTTGACTAAGTGCAACTCACATAGAATGTATGTATAATGAACTTTCTATTATTACACTAAACGAGATAAATATATAAATTCATGGAAATACTGTAAAGTGTCTGAATGGTGATTTTTATTTATAATGTTCAGTGAGTAGCAGGGGAATTTTATTAAATTAAGTTTTATTATCTAAACTTAGGCCCAGACGAAAAATCTCTAGTTAACTAAGTGCAACTAACATACAATGTATGTATAATGAACTTTCTATTATTACACTAAACGAGATAAATAAATAAATTCATTGAAATACCGTAAAGTGTCTGAATGGATGAGTTTTATTTATAATGTTCAGTGAGTGACAGCGTAATTTTATCATATTTAGTATTGTTATCTAAACTTAGACCCAGACGAAAAATCTCTAGTTGGCTAAGTGCAACTAACATACAATGTCTGTATAACGAACTTGTATTATTGCACTAAACTAGATGAATAAATTAATTCATGGAAATACTTCAAAGTATCTGAATGAATGGATTTTACCTGTAATGTTCTTTGAGTAACAGTGATTTTTGATTGAATTAATTTTTGTTATCCAAGTTAAACCGAGACGAAAAATCTCTAATTGACTAAGCGCGCGCAACTAACATATACCTAATGTATGTATAATGG